>JAURVB010009176.1:0-13132 GCA_033002965.1 Piper betle
TAAGGATGCATCATGAACCCAACAGGGACACATCACTGAAGACTACAAATCCATCATTACCGTTTGGCAGTGTCAAGAGTGGAGTAGTTGTTAGACTCTACTTTAGAGACTGGAAACTCTCCTCACACTTACTACTCCATTCAAACTTGACTCCCTTCCTTGTGAGTTTGGTCATCGGTGATGGTACTAAGGAGAATCTTTAATGAATTTTTTGTAGTAGCCCACTAAATCAAGGAAGCTTCTGATATCATTGACAAGCTTTGGTTGTGGCCAATTAGTGATTGCTTTCACTTTTGATGTATCCACTGAAATTTTGGCCAAGGAACTTTGAGACAATATGACCAAGGAAATTTACCTCCCTCATCCAGAAGTCACACTTTGAGAGAATGTCGTCCACAAATACGATAATAAACTTGTTCAGGTATGCGTGGCATACTGTGTTCATCATTGACATAAAGGCCAGTGGTGCATTTGTTAAACGAAAGGCATAACCAGAAACTCATAATGTCCATATCAAGTTCGCATAACCGTTTTCTGTATGTCTGACTCCTTTACTAGTAACGGGCGATAATGTGACCGCAAGTCTATCTTTAAAAATACTTCGGCTATATTTAACTGATCAAACAAGCCATCAATCCTTGGTAAGGGGTATCGATTCTTGACCATTACTTGATTGATTTTTCGATAGTCAATACACAGCCGAAGTGATCTATCTTTCTTCTTTACAAAAAGAAAAGGGGCTTCCCAGGGTGAAGTACTTGGTCTGATGAAGCCTACCTGCGACAACTCTTCTAGTTGACTCTTTAACTCCTTGAGTTCGGCTGGAGCCATGCAAGATGGTGCTTTAGAAATTTGTGTTGTTCTAGGTGATAGGTCAATGACAAACTCCACTGCCCGCTTATGAGGTAACACGGAAGTTCTTCTGGAATACGTCGGGAAATTCTGCTACAACAGGAATCATGGACAACTCTTTGGGTTTTGACTCTCTTACTCAACTAAGTTAGCCAAAAGGCTATACAACCCTTACCAAATAACGGGCAGTCGAGTTGTTTGGTTTGTCCATGGATTTCCATCAGTAAGATGCTTCCTCCTGAAGCGTGCATGTTGCCAACCTCACTTGATGGTGGTGGGGCATAAACAGAGCCCTAAACGTTTTTTCAGTAATGTCTATCCAGCTCTCTGTCTGCATTGGATTGATCCCTCAAATAAATAGTTCAGCTCCATTCTTCCAGAATTTTTCCACAGTGTAACGGTTACTATCATCAATAGATGGCAGTGCCACTTGTCAGACTACCAATGGCACTGGGTTTGGATGCTCCCCTTGCTTGCCCAGGTCTGCTAATCCTGCCCACCCATGGGCACTCCCCTGACCACCATTTGGGGTGATTATGGGACCTGCTGCCGAGTTTGAGGCTCCATGCCCTACTACCACTCCCGGTAACCGCTGAACAATATTTTGAACCACAGAATTTCTATTTTCTAAACCCTGCGCTAGTCCCTGTATGGCCGTCAAGATCTGAGCCAATACATTCTTGGTGTTCGCATTGGGCAGAGTAGCTCGGTTTGACTGTCTATGAGTGCCTGCCATCTAAACGTCGAACCATCATGGTTCATTAGTTTTTTTTTTGTTTCAGTTATGACTTATGTTTCTTAGCGAATGAATTTTTCAATTAATAAAACAACACAATGGGAAAAGATAATTATTGAACTTTTCAACAAGGTACTCGAGTCCTAAAATGAGCTAGTGGGAATCTTGGCTCCGATACCACATGTAATGACTCGCTATGTTTCACGATATTGTGGGCCTTGCTGGTAAGGTGTTATTCAAAATTTAACAAAACCAACCCTATAATGACCACTCCTAACCGGACCAGGTGTTACGTAAAAGGTTACATGAATAATGTGAAAGCAAATAAGTCTAGCATTTCTAACTCAAAAGAACTTATGTTTCAAATGACATTGTATGAAATAATTATCCCACATTTAAAACACAAGAAAAGTAAAAGAGAAGTCTGCTTATTATCTGTTCACCACCTGAGTTGTTAGAAGAACCACCCTGTCGTCTCTTACTCTATAGTTCTAGCTGCTAACCTGCGGAGGCAATTCCGCGTTAGAGATTAAACACTAAGCCGTATAATTAAATAAAACAAGTCCGTAAACTCCCTATCATTATCTATAATATTGGCTCTTATGACCATTCCAATATGTCCATTTATTAGCTGATGGTTCAGTCCACCATGTCCATTAGTTGGCTGATGAGTTAGTCCACCATGTCCATCTATTGGTTGATGGCTCAGTCCATCATGTCCATTACCAACTGGCAGAGTCCAATCTGCCATGTCTGTTATCGGCTGGTGAGTCCAATCCACCATGTCCGTAATTGGCTGATGGGTCAATCCATCATGTCCAATACCAGTTGGTGAGTCCAATCCACCATGTTCGTAATTGGATGGTTAGTCCAATCCGCCATGTCCAATTTATTGGCTGATGGGTCAGTCCATCATGTCCATTACCGGCTAGCGAATCCAATCCGCCATGTCCGTTATCAGCTAGTGAGTCCAATCCACCATGTCCGTAATTGGTTGGAGAGTCCAGTCCACCATGTCCGTTATCGGCTAGTGAGTCCGATCCACCATGTCCGTAATTGGCTAGCATGTCCAATCTGCCATGTCCAATTTATTGAACTATGGGCTGTCAGGTCCTTTCTGACATGTCCATTATTGGATTATGAAGGGCGTAACCTGTGTCGGACTAGGTCAATTTCTTAACACCAGTTGCACTCAGTGTATGGTGGTCGAATATGAGCTCAGGCTGACCAGGTTGTCAACAAGGGAAAATACAACATTTTAAATAGGTATACGGACCTAGATATTTCAAACTCGTAGCCGCGACTAACGATCCTAATCTAAACGAGAACATAAAATTATACGTAAGTATAATTTTATTCGAGTAGAAATGCATGCAGCTAAATATCTAATATATATATCATTTTTAAAAATAGTAAATATTATATTACCAACAAATCGAGTGAGATAATTAATTATTCATGTGACATAATTATTTAAGTCCTACTTTACCTTTTAAAATTAATTATCTAAATCATGATTAACACTTAACAAATAATCAAGTAATTTTTAATTCATAAATAAGTATTTAATAATAATAATAATATTATTAGTATAATTTCTTTTTAGATAATAAATTTTCGTACAATAATTAATTAGTTTAGTAACATTACCAATAACCTATTAAAATTATTATTTTTAAAGATTTATCACGAGTTCGTTTTATTTTTAACTTGAGTCGGTATCGAGTCAGGTGTAATTTATGAGTTGGTATTATTATTTAACTCGAGCTGTGTTGAGTCAAACATTATTTACAAGTATGCCACCCAAGGTAATTTTCTTCTTCTTCTTCTTCTTCCTCGGCGTCATCCTCTATTCCCGACAGCAACCGCCCTCCAGCCGCCATCGGCGATCGTCTCCTGTAGTTGTCAATCATCGCTGCACAACTCTGCCATGCCATTGCGGCATCGCCGCGGCCAACTCCGGCTGCCTTTCAGCCGCGGCAATGCTTGCATTGCTCGCCTCAATTGGGTGGTTGCCTCGACACCCTTTACCCCCTATCAACCTTCCCCAGCCAGATTGGAACATGTTGCCACCCAGGACGTTCGGATTTCTTCACCCACTGCCATCGCCTCTATTTTTGTCGCCGTCCTCTGTTTTCGGCCATTTACCACCCCAGGCCGGCATCCACACACGTGAGATCGACCCTACACTAATCGCGAAGAGAGTAGGATCATCTTCTGATGTCGGAACGACCGTCGCCACCGATTCTTAGCAAAACTTTGCCGGTGCTTGGCTTATCTCGCCAAAAAGGGGACTCGTCGGCCAACAGTCGTGTTTAGTTTCTTTCTTGTTGATTTTAAACTTTAATCCTCATGATTAACAAGTTTACTATCAATTAAAAATATGTATGCAAGAAAATTAAGAAGAGGGAGATAGGAAGGATACCCAAGCAAGGAAGAAACACCGGCAAGGAAGAGGAGAACTAGGAGGCTAAGGTGAAGAAGACGCCCCTACACCGTATGTGAAAAATGACGATCTCTTGAAAATTTATAAAAATGAAAATGATGGCTAGGGTATGTGAAAACACTCCTAGACCCGTATTTATTTTAACCGGGTAAACAATATAACACGTTCGGTCCTTCCGAGACCGCGTTCGGTCATTCCCGAACAGCGTTCGCGTCCAAATTTGTTTTGTTTTTTGTTTTTCATGGTCTTTACATACAATAAATTCATAAATAAATAAATATATATATAGTTAATGCTCATTAATCATTAATAATATTAATATTATAGTTAGCCAATGCAAAATGTGTAATTAAATATAAATAAATAATAACATACACGTGACGAACAAAGAAATAAATAAATAAATATAATTTAGTAAACTTAGTAAGACTTATATTCATAAGTAAATATAATATTAACAATAACAAATAATTAAGTAAACATTCATCATATACGATAAATATATAAATAAAAAATAAACAATAATGAATATATAAATATATATATATATAAATACTCATAACATTAAAATATGCTAAATAATGTCAATATGCATCTAAACTAATCTAGGGAGGCTCTAATTACCGGAATCGGATGAGAAACGGCTGAGAACAGCTGAAAATGAGCTAAACCGAATCGAACCGAGCTTAACTGGAGCGAGTCAAACGGGCTGAACCAATTCGGTTTGGGTTCACTGGAAAATAGGTTGCTTTGACTGGGCGGACATGAACTAGACTCATGGAAATGGCACGAGCTCAGACTTGCAAACATGGGCGCAGACAAGCTGACACAAATGCAAGTAGGTGGACACGACACATGGCAAACAGGCCAAACATGGCAATCGGTACCCTTAGCCAGAAAATGCTGACGGCAGCTGTAAAGACCGTGAAAAAAAAAGAAATTTGGAATCGGACGCGGTTTGTGAAGGACCAAATGCGGTCTGGGAAGGACCGAACATGTTATATTCTTTACCCGGTAAATTATTTAATCCTTTTATTATTTACCCAATTAAATGAAATACGGGTCTAGGGGTGTTTTCACATACCCTCGCCGTCATTTTAATTTTTATAAATTTGAAAGAGGACGTCATTTTTCACATATGGGTGTAGGGGCAGCTTCCTCACCTTAGCTGCCTAGTTCTCCTCTTCCTTGCCAGTGTTTCTTCCTTGCTTGGGTATACTTCCTATCTCCCCCTTTTTAATTTTCTTGCATGCATATTTTTTCTTATTGGTAGTAAGTTTTTTAATCATGTAACTAAAGTCTGAAATCAACAAGAAAGAAAAGAACTAAACTGAACTGGAAAACTGAAATCCTGTCCATGGCCGACGGGTGCAAATTGTTGGCGAGATGGGCATCTTATAACAAGTTTGCAAGGCTTCCCCTCACACCCCGACGACCCCTCTGGTTGCTGGGTCAAAGGGATGGCTCGTCATGTCTCTGGTTTCCGGTGGGCGGCGGAATTGCATCGGTGAATGGGCGGAGTTGCAAGGGTGATGGAAGTGGCAACGTTCTGTTGCAATAGGTGCTGTAATTGATATTCAGAGGGGTAGACACTGGTTGTGCTTCGTCAACAGCATCATGGGTTCCTTGACAGTCCACAACGGACGACCTTCTCACCTGAATTCATGGTGGCGAAGTGCAGAAGTGGGGAGAACGACCATACTCCGTGCAATGTCCAAAGGTGGCCAATGTTTTCTGTTTTGATGCCAGCCTCAGGTCGTGGAACACCTCAATTGGAGCAAGGTGCAAGAAAGGAGGGGTCTTGAGGCTGGAAGAAGAGGAACATGCCTGGTTTGGTGTAGGACGGCGTCTTGGATCACTGCTGTAAAACACGCACATGAGGCTTCCTCGCTTGCTGAATTTATCTTGTTGTTGATGCTTTGTTGGGATGTTTAAATGGTGGTTCAGTCGGATGCCAAGATAAGGAGGAGAAAGATGAACCTTTTTTTGGGGAAGAGAAGAATGGCGACGGAAGAAGAAGAAGAAGGGTGGCAGTTTTGTAAATATGGGTTGACTCGATACAGACTTGAGTTAAAAAATAATACCAATTTGTAAAAAACTTTAAAAATAATCATTTTAATGGGTTATTGGTAATGTTACTAAACTAATTAATTATTGTACAAAAATTTATTATCTCAAAATAAAATATACTAATAATAATAATTAAAAACTTGTTTATGAATTAATAATTACTTTATTTTTAAAGTGTTAATTATGATTTAGATAATTAATTTAAAATGTAAAGTAGGACTTAAATAATTATGTCACATGAATAAATAATTATCTCACTAGATTTGTTGATAATTTAATATTGAATATTTTTAAAATGATATATATGATATATATATATATATTAGATATTTAGTTGCATGCATTCCTACTCAAATAAAATTATACTTATGTATAATTTTATTTTCACGTTCATATTAGGATCGTTGGTCGCAGCTGCGAGTTTTAAATATCAGTTCCGTATAATCATTTGAAATGTTGTACTTTCCCTTGTTGGCAGCCCTGGTCGGCCTGAGCCCAGATTCGACCACCATGCGCTGTAATGCAATCGAGGGATAAATAATTGACTCAGTCCAACACGAGGCCGCACCTTCAAAATTACTATGTGTGTCCGTATATTTATTTTAAATGTTATATTGTCCGTATAATTATTTGAAATGTTATATTTTCCCAAACTGGTATAATTAATTGAAATGTTGTATTTTCCTAAACTTGTATAATTATTGGAAATGTTGTATTTTCCCAAATTGGTAGCCTTTGTCGGCACTAATCTCAGAATGAGCTGGGAGACGATTTTTAATGTCAGAATAAACTGTGAGACAATGACTAATCTCATAGTGACTTAGGAGACAAATTCTAATCTCAAACTGAGCTAGGAGACAAATTTCTAATCTCAGATTGAACTGGGAGACCATGACTAATCTTAGAATGAGCTGGGAGACCACCTAGTCTTGGAGTGAGCTGGGAGACAAATTTCTAATCTCAGAATGAACTGGGAGACAATGACTAATCTCATAATGAGCTTGGAGACCACCTAATCTCAGAATGAGCTGGGAGACAATTTTTAATCTCAAAATGAACTGGGAGACAATGACTAATCTCAGAAAGACCTGGGAGACCACTTAATCTCAGAATAAGCTGGGAGACAATTTCTAATCTCGGAATGAGCTGGGAGATAACTTTTACGAATCTCAGAATGGCCTGAGAGACAAATTACTAATCTCATAATGATGTGAGAGATAATTACTAAAAGACTTGTGAAACGATAGTAAAAAATGGGTGAAATAAGAATAGGGATTATATTGATTTGTTTCATTTAATTATGCGGCTTAGTGGTTTCATTACTAATGCAGAATTGCCTCCGTAGGTGAGCAGCTTTGGACTGAAGACTAGAAGTGTGGTTGGTGGTTCATTTACCAACCTAGGTATGGTGAATTGATAATAAAGTTGGACTTCCTTATTATTCTCTTGTGTAAAAATGTGGCTATGGGAAATGGTCCGAGACTGTGGGACAGTTATTTTATCTATTATCGTGCATCAGAACATGTTTTATTTTTACAATTTATAAATTCTAGACTTATTTGCAGTATGAAAATTCATGTTCTTGAATTATTTACCATGTTACGATTCATGTTATTGCATGTTACATTTAAATTAACTATATTTTTAGGTAACACCTGGTCCGGTTCGGGCGGATCGTTATAGGTGGTATCAGAGCCAGCTTTGCCACAAGCTCACATTTTATGACTCAAGTACCTTGTTGAAAAGTCCAATATGTATCTTTTCCGACTGCGTTGTGTTATTAATTAACAAAGTTATTCGCTAATAAACCTAAGTCAAAACTGAGACAAGAACATACAATTGAACTATGATGGTTCAACATTTCAGATGGCAGGCACTTGTAGACAGAAAAACTGATCTACTCTGTCAAATTTGAACACAGAGAATGTATTGGCTCAGATCTTGACAGCCATATAGGGACTAGCGCAGGCTTCAAAAAATACAAATTCTGTGGTTCAGAATATCATTCAGCGGTTACCGGGAGTGGTAGCAAGGAAGGGAAACTGAAACTCAGTAGCGGGTCCCAGAATCACCCTGGATGGTGGTCAGGGAAGTGCCCAAGGGCACACAGGGTTAGTTGACCCTGGTGAGAAAGGGAAGCGTCCAAACCCCATGCCACCGGTAGTCCGACAAGTGGTGCTGCCAACGGTTGATGATAGTGACTATTACACTATGTAAAAAATCAAGAAGAATGGAGCTGAACTATTTGTTAGAGGGATCGATCCAATGAAGGCAGAGAGCTGGATAGACAATACCGAAAAAGATTTTACGGCTCTATCTGTGCCCCACTGCCATCAAGTGTGATTGGCAACATGCACGCTTCAAGAAGAAGCATTTTACTGGTGGAAATCCATGGAGAAAAACACATTCCATCGACGTGAGATTTTTTCATCACGTGGGCGGAATTTGTGGCAGCTTTCAATGCACAATATTTTCCGGAGCTCGTTTTCCAGAAAAAGCAATAGAATTCGTTAATTTGGTTTAGGGGGACGATTCAGTCTCAAATTATGTGTATTCATAGAAGAACTTCCAGGGTTACCTCCTAAGCGGGTAGTGGAGTTTGCCATTGACCTAGCACCTAGAACAACACCAATTTCTAAAGCACCATAATGTATGGCTCCAGCAGAACTCAGGGAGTTAAAGAGCCAACTAGAAGAGTGGTTGCAGGTAGGCTTCATCCGACCAAGTACTTCACCCTGGGGAGCCCCTTTTCTATTTGTGAAGAATAAAGATAGATCCCTTCGGCTGTGTATTGACTATCGAAAACTCAATCAAGTGATAGTCAAGAATCGTTACCTCTTACCGAGGATTGATGACTTGTTTGATTAGCTAAAAATAGTCAGAGTATTTTCTAAGATAGACTTGCGGTAGGGTTATCACCAGTTGCAGAGTAAAGGAGTCAGACATACAGAAAATGTCTTTCCAAACTCGATATGGACATTATGAGTTTCTGGTTATGCCTTTTGGTATAACAAATGCACCAACGGCCTTTATGTCACTCATGAACATAGTATTCCACACATACTTGGACAAGTTTATTATCATATTTGTGGACGACATTCTAGTCTATTCAAATAATGAAGAAGAGCATGTGAAGCACTTGTCTATTACTCTTCAAGTTCTGAGTAAACATAAACTATTCACCAACCTCTCAAAGCACCTATTTATTACTCTTCAATTTCCTTGGTCATATTGTCTCAAAGGCCAGAATTGCAGTGGATCCATCAAAAGTGAAAGCCGTCACTGATTGGCCACAACCTAAGTCAGTCACTCATATCAGAAGCTTCCTTGGTTTAGTGGGTTACTATAGGAAAATCATTAAAGACTTCTCGTTAATAGCATTGCCGATGACCAAACTCACAAGGAAGGGAATCCAATTTAAATGGAATTGTAAGTGTGAGGAGTGTTTCCAGTCTATAAAGAAGAGTCTAACAACTACACCAGTCTTGACCCTGCCAAATGGTAATGAAGGATTTGTAGTCTTCAGTGATCCGTCTCGATTGGGTTTAGGATGTGTCCTTATGCAAGAATGTAAGGTGGTGGCCTATGCCTCCCGTCAATTGAAAATTCATGAGCAAAATTATGCAACCCATGACTTGGAACTAGCAGCCGTGGTTTTTGCCCTGAAGATTTGGAGACACTACTTGTGTGGAGCCCAGTTAGAACTCTTCACTGACCACCAGAGTTTGAAGTATATCTTCACCTAGAATGACCTTAACCTTTGACAGAGGCGGTGGATAGAATATTTGAAGGACTACAACTTTCAAATCTTATACCATCCCAGGAAAGTGAATGAGGTAGGCGACGCATTGAGTCGGAAGGGCAAAGTGGACAAAAGTCAGCAACTAACTAGACTTTGGGCCATCTCAGCAGAAGTGGTAGCTATCAACCCGGTGGAGCAACTAACAGGCTTACTGGCAAATTTGGTTGTTCCCAATGATTTGGTTGTTTCCAATGATTTGGTTGATCATGTTAAGCTAGCACAAATGGGTGATGAGGAGCTGAATACAATGTTGGACAAGATTTCTGCATTGTAGCTGATTCCAATAGTGTGATCAGATTTAGAGGAAGGTTGTGTGTACCCAAGGATAATGCATTGAGGCGAAATATCTTGGAGGAGGCTTGTTGCTCAATGTTCTCGATACACTCTGGAGTTACTAAAATGCATAAGAGGGATGTGGTGAATTTTGTCTCCAAGTGTCAGACTTGCCAACAGATCAAAGCCCAACATCAACTACCTGGAGGACTATTGCAACCTTTAAAAATACCAACTTGGAAATGGGAGTGTGTCACATGCAATTTTAATGCAAAGCTCCCAAGGACCTAGAAGAAGCATGACTCCATACGGGTAGTTGTGGACCGGCTAACTAAGGTAGCTCACTTCATCCCCACAGAATCAATGAGGACGGCGGAATACCTGGCTAGATTGTATGTCGACAATATTGTCAAGTTGCATGGGATTCCAAAGGAGATAGTTTCTGACCGCGATACCCTATTCACCTCACATTACTCGGAAGCTTTCCAAAAAGCCATGGGAACTCAAATAAAGCTGAGTATAGCATATCATCCCGAAACTGTTGGTCAGAGTGAGAGGACAATTGATACTTTGGAAGATTAGTTAAGAGCTTGCATTCTTGACTGGGGAGGTGACTGGGAGAACCACTTAGCTTTGGCTGAATTCACCTACAATAACTCTTACCAAGCCAGTATAGGGATGGCACCGTTTGAAGCCTTATATGGTAGGCCCTACAAATCTCCATTGTGTTGGCTAGAGTCTACCGAGGCAGTTATAGTCTGGCCAAAGATGGTGACTGAAGCAACTAAAAAGGAGAAACTCATTCAGCAAATAATTAAGGCAGCTCAGGATCGACAAAAGAGTTATGCTAATACTCGAAGGAAGGACCTAGAGTTCCAAGTTGGGGAGGTTGTGTACCTAAAGACATGTCCTACGAAGGGGGTGATCAGATTTAAAATATCAGGGAAGTTGAAGCCAAGATTCATCGGACTGTTTCCAATCCTTGATCGCGTTGGGACTTGTGCATATAGATTAGCATTGCCACCAACCCTAGCTAGAGTGCACAATGTTTTCCATGTGTCAATGTTAAAGAAATATGTATGGGATGAGGATCATATCATCACAAATTTTGAAGACTTAGCGCTACAATTAAATTTAACGTACGTGGAAAAGCTGACCTTCATCCTGGTAAGAGAAATAAAGACACTCAGGAATGAGGAAATTCCTTTAGTAAAAGTATTGTGGAAAAATCAGGGGTCAGAGGAAGCTCTATGGGAGACTGAACAAGAAATGGTAAGGAAATACCCTATCCTGTTTGTGGCATAGGAGTTTTATATTTGTAGTAGCACGAACTGATCCTGAAGAAATAAATAAAATTAATCATGATTGTTCTGTTGCCCGTTATGATACTTTGAGGAAAAAATATTTCCATGTTGGGGAGATTGTAAAGACTGTGAAAAAAAAATATTGGACGCGAACGCGGTCTCGGAAGGACCGACCATGTTATATTCTTTACCTAGTTAATTATTTACCTAGTTAAATGAAATACAGATCTAGGGGTGTTTTTATATACCCTAGCCATCATTTTCATTTTTATTAATTTGAAAGAGGACGTCATTTTTCACATACAGGTGTAGGGGCGTCTTCCTCACCTTAACCGCCTAGTTCTCCTCTTCCTTGCCGGTGTTTCTTCCTTGCTTCGGTATCCTTCCTATCTCCCTCTTCTTAAGTTTCTTGCAAGCATTTTTTTTATTGGCAGTAAGCTTGTTAATCATGTAACTAAAGTCTCAAATCAACAATAAAGAAAAGAACTAAGCTAAACTGGAAAACTGAAATCCCGTCCATGGCCGATGGGTGCAAATTGTTGGCGAGATGGGCAACTGTAAACAAGTTTGCAAGGCTTCCCCTCACACCTCCGACGACTCCTCTTGTTGCTGGGTTGAAGGGAGTTGTAAGGGTGATGGAAGTGGCAACGTTATGATGCAATAGGTGCTGTAATTGACGTTTAGAGGGGTAGACACCGGTTGTGCTTCGTCAACAGCATCATGGGTTCCTTCACAGTAGTTCAGGCCATCGGAACAGTCCACAACCGACGACCTTCTCGCCTGGATTCATGGTGGCGAAGTGCAGAAGTAGGGAGAACGAACCTAATCTAAGCGATTATACGGACTTCGATATTTCAAACTCGCAGCTCCGACAAACGAACCTAATCTAAACGAGAATATAAAATTATACATAAGTATAATTTTATTCGAATTGGAATGCATGTAGCTAAATATCAAATATATATATCATTTTCAAAAATGTTAAATATTAAATTGTCAACAAATCGAGTGAGATAATTAATTATTCATGAGGCATAATTATTTATGTCCTACTTTACAATTTAAATTAATTATCTGAATCATAATTAACACTTAACAAAAAATAAAGTAATTATTAATTCATAAACAAGTATTTAATTATTATTATTAGTATATATTCTTTTGAGATAATAAATTTTCGTACAATAATGAATTAGTTTAGTAACATTGCCAATAACCCATTAAAATGATTATTTATAAAGATTTATTACGAATTCGTATTATTTTTTAACTCGAGTCGGTATCGAGTCAGTCCATATTTACAAGACTACCACCCTTCTTCCTCTTCTTCCCTTCGCCAATCTTCTCTTCTCCAAAAATAGGTTCATCCTTCTCCTCCATCCCTTATCTTGGCACACAATTGAACGTGTAACACCTCGTTTCGGCTCACCCGTGAACCGACCTGGAAATGTCACCGGCGACCGAATCGTTCACTAATCTACTGGATTTGGTTAAGCCGACCCAAATCTGCCCTCGGTATCTAAAGATGGTGTAAAGCTTGTGGGAAAAATAATTTTTTTATATATTCGACTTGGGCATGGAAGGATCGAACGTTAGAGAATTAATATTAATTATATTATATTCTCTACCCGGTTAAGTCTACCCGTTCA
>JAURVB010009178.1:0-12170 GCA_033002965.1 Piper betle
GTATTTTTACCCGGTTAAGTAAACCATACCATCTAACCATTTAACTGAACCATACCATGTACCCGTTTAAGAGGTTAAGTGAAATGGTAAAGTGAACCGTATCACTTACCCATTTACCCGGCAACGAAGTGTGTTTTCATAAACCCTAAGCCTTCTTTCATTTTATAAGGAGGAGGGAGGGGGCGTCATGCACATAAGCTCCTTGGACAAACGCCGGCTTCCCCATTGTTTTAGTAAGTTTCTTCCTCTCTTCTTCAAAGTTTGCATGCATACATATGATCAAACATTATAATACAAGATAATCATGGAAACTATGACTTGAAATCAACAAGAAAAAGGGTAGATTTCATAGAATTTATAGCCAAGGATGGTAGCACGTTCTGCTGAATTGCAGCAGCGGCACCATGGCGATTGTGTCACAACCAGTTGCATATACCACGCAGCAAGGTAGTGTTTCACTTCTTTTGGGCGTTGGGTTGTTGTGCGGGAAGAAGGGGACGCTTTGGGCGGTGCTGCTGGCCACGTTTGAGTCGCCATAGCAGCAGGAAGGTCGCCATGGCTGCTGGTTCGTTGGTGCAGAACTTAGTTGGACGTGGTTAGTTGTTGAAAGGCACAAGCTTTAGGCTTCCAATTGGATTGCTAGGAAAGGGAAGCAGTTAGGGAAGGAAGTGAATTGGTTTTGGGTTGAAGAAGAGGACGCCAAGGCTGGGTTTTTGGTGCAGGAACGTCGCCTAGGATAGCTGCTGTAAAACGTGGACGTTAGGCTTCATCTTGGGTGGTTTTAATTTGTTGTTGATGCTGGATTAGGATGTTTGGATGGTTGTTTAGCTAGGTTGCATAGGGAAGAAGAAGAAGGGCGTGATCTAAGTGGTGCCAAGGTCTGGTTGGTGCTGGTTTTGGTGAAGAGAAGGAGGGTGACGGGAAGAAGAAGAAGAAGAAGAAGAAAATGGCAGTTTGGTAATTTCTGGTTGACTCGATATGGGTTGAGTTAAAAATCATAATAATAATACCAACTTGTATTCAAATCATTAAAATAAATAATTTAAAAGAGATATGAGTTAAGTGGTCAAAATAATAAATTTATAAATTATTACATGAAATTAATAAATTTCGATCGGGATAAACGGTAATTAATTAATCGGCTGATTAAAAGCAATTAACTTAAATTGAAGGGTTAAGAGGAATATATAATAAAGACTTCACCTTTATCATATAAAAGTTATATTTGATAAATAAAACGATTATTCTTATAATAAATTCGTAAAGTAAAATAATGGATCAATAAAAGATAATCGCGTACAAATTACGCGATAGCATAATTAATTAAATAAAGAAGTGTTGAACCTTATCGAATTAAATAAATTAATTAATGTGGCATATATTAAATATTTAGTTGCATGCATTTTCGATGCGAGTAAAATTATACTAATGTATAATTTTATGCCCCGTTCATATTAGGGTTAGCGGATTACAGTCGGACGAACCCGCAAGTCAGGTACGTATAATAGATAGAACATCGTATTTTCCTTGTTGGTAGCCTAGGTCGGCCTGAGCCCAGATTCGACCACCATGCACGAAGTGCAACCGGGGTCAAAGAATTGACTCAGTCCGACACTGGGTCGTGTTACGTGTGTGAATCTTGTAATGCATCGATATTGTTTTGGAGTAGTGATAGCCGCCCCATAAAAAGGCTACGGCCGGGGTGAGTGAGGCACAGCGATTCCTCCATCGCACTAGAGTGCAGTGATTGCCGCCCCATAAAAAGGCTACGGCCGGGGTGTGTGAGGCACTGACACTGAGTGCAGTGATAGCCGCCCCATAAAAAGGCTACGGCCGGGTGTGTGAGGCACTAGCACTAGAGTTGGCAGTGAGAGCTTCCCCACAAACGGGGTGTAGCAATCACGTGAGTGTAGTGATAGCCTCCCCATAAAAGGCTCCGGCCGGGGTGTGTAAGGCACTAACACTAGAGTGCAGTGATAGCCTCCCCATAAAAAGGCTACGGCCGGGGTGTGTGAGGCACTGGCACTAGAATTGGTAGTGAGAGCTTCCCCACAAACGGGGCATAGCAATCACCTGAGTGCAGTGATAGCTTCCCCACAAAAAGGCTACGGCCGGGGTGTGCGAGGCACTGGCACTGGAGACGGTAGTGGTAGCCTCCCCATAAAAAGGCTACGGCCGGGGTGTGCGGATCACAGCGGACACCTCCTCCGCATTGTTTTGGAGTATAGCGGAATTGCTCCACCGCATATTAAAATAAATATATGGAAATGGTGGAATGTACTTGATTTGTTTTATTTATTATACTACTTAGTGTTGTAATCACTAACGCGGAATTGCCTCCGCAGGTGTGCAGATTCGAGATTAGATGATTGACAACTAGAGCATGGAGCAAAGTAATATGAGGACTCCTATTTTTATTTGTTTGAGAAATAAGTGTGGCTGCTGGGAAACGGTCTAAGACTGTGGGAACCTTTATTTTATACTTGTTTTAATTATTATACTCGGCATTTAGTAGTTTCATATTGGTAACACCTAGCCAGCTAGGCCCACAATATTATTGTGAAAAATGGCGGGTCGTTACACGGTGCATGGTGGTCGAATCTGAGCTCAGGCCGACCTTGGCTACCAACAAGGAAAAGTACGATGTTTTACCTATTATACGTACCTGACTTGTGATTTCGTCTGACTGTGACCCGTTAACCGTAATTTGAATGAGGGCATAAAATTAGACATTAGTATAATTTTATTTTGCATAAACCTACATGCAAGACTAATATACTATCAATTTTAAATAATGTAATTAGTTCATGTTAGTCTTCATTTCTTATTAAATTTTTAGCAATTCTAATGGTAATTAATTATTAATCATCCCCATCCAAATCCTCATTATCTAATTGATAATTTAATTATTAACATGTCCCATACTTAATTTTTTGTATTTACCTTATATTCCAACTCAACCGCATCGAGTTCTCCCATATTTAGCTAGTTGCCATTCTACTAAAACAATTCATTTAACGACCCCAAAGCTCTCAGCTTCATTGTAGTCAACCCGCGAAAGCTGGTATTTTCACCATGCATGGCGACCAACCAGTAACGTGGCGGCCTCCATTCACTGCTATGGCATCTCCAACTTGGCCACCACATGGCAACCCGCAACCAGTCCTTGGCCACCCAATCAACAACCCCGACCTGCCCATGGTGACTCCATGTCGGTCACATAAACAGCCCATGATCCATGGCCGCGTCTACCCTAGTCGGCCACATAAATAGCACCCGACCAGACCCATGGCGACTACTCTAGTCAGCCACATAAACAGCACCCAACCAGCATGTCTTCTTTTCCTTCCACCCAATTTCAGACCCCATCTTCTATCTGCCCCAATAATCTGATTGGAAAAAAAACCCCATACATCCAACCTTTATCCCGTGCTATCTCATGGAACTCGGTCTACACCCTACATGGGGACCTTAATTTCACCATTCATGGTGGCCGACCAGCAGCCATGGCGACCATGTCCTGCCCCATCAAGGTGACGACTAGCACCACCCCAGGTGACGACCAGTCTGCCCTTTCCATTGCGGATCCACGTCTGGCCAGCAAGACCACCCAATCAACACCAACCTGGTCTCCCTTCACGTTCCTGATTTGCATCCCTCCCCGACGGTCTGACTCGGACACCCAAGGCGACTCCGACCTGACCATGGTGACTCCATGTCGGTCACATAATCAGCCCAAGACCCATGGCGACTACCTTAGTCGGCCACATAAACAGCATCCGACCAAACCCATGGCGACTACTCTAGTCGGCCACATAAACAGCACCCGACCATGTCCTGCCCCATCAAGGTGACGACCAGCACCACCCCAGGTGACGACCAGTCTGCACTTTCCATCTCGTTTGTGGGGAAGCTCTCACTGCCAACTCTAGTTCCACTGCCTCACACACCCCGGCCGTAGCCCTTTTGTGGGGAGGCTACCACTACCGTCTCCAGTGCCAGTGCCTCGTACACCTTGGCAGTAGCCTTTTTGTGGGGTAGCTATCACTGCACTCAGGTGTTTGCTATGCCCCGTTTGTGGGGAAGCTCTCACTACCAATTCTAGTGCCAGTGCCTTGCACACCCCGGCCGTAGCCTTTTTATGGGGAGGCTATTAGTGCACTCCAGTGTGATGGAGGAATCATTGTGCCTCACTCACCCCGGCCGTAGCCTTTTATGGGGCGGCTATCACTACTCCAAAACATTGTCGATGTATTACAAAATTTACGCACATAATACGACCCAGTGTTGGACTCAGTTAATTCTTTGACCCCGGTTGCACTCGGTGCATGGTGGTCGAATCTGGGCTCAGGCCGACCTAGGCTACCAACAAGGAAAGTACGTTGTTCTACCTATTATACGTACCTGACTTGTGATTTCATCTGACTATGATCCGTTAACCCTAATCTGAATAAGGGCATAAAATTATACATTAGTATAATTTTATTTTGCATGAATCTACATGCAACTACATGACTAATATACTATCCATTTTAAATGATGTAATTAGTTCATGCTAGTCTTCATTTCTTATTAAATTTTCAGTAATTATAATGATAATTAATTATTAATTATCCCCATCCAAATCCCCATTATCTAATTGACAACTTAATTATTAACATGTCCCATACTTAATTCTTTTGTATTTACCTTATATTCTAACTCAACCGCATCAAGTTCTCCCATATTTACCTTGTTGCCATCCTACTTTAACAATTCATTTAACGACTCCAAAGCTCCCAGCTCTATTGTAGTCAACAAGCAAAAGCTAGTATTTTCACCATGCATGGCGACCAACCAGTAACGTGGCGGCCTCCATTTGCTGCTATGGCGTCTCCTTGGCGAACCCCTTCCAGCCACCCAATCAGCAACCCCGACCTGACCATTGTGACTCCATGTCGGTCACATAATCAGCCCATGGTCCATGGCAGCGTCTACCCTAGTCGGTCACATAAACAACACCCAACCAGACCCATGGCGACTACTTTCGTCAGCCACATAAACATCACCCGACCAGCATGTCTTCTTTTCCTTCCACCCAATTTCAGACCCCATCTTCTACCTACCTCACTGATCCGATTGGAAAAACCCCAAAGATCCAATCTTTATCAGCTGCTATCTCATGAAACTCGGACTACACCCTCATATGGGGACCTTAATTTCACCATTTATGGTGGCCGACCGACAGCCATGGCGACCATGTCCCGCCCCATCAAGGTGACGACCAGCACCACCCCAGGTGACAACCAATCTCACACTTTCCATGGCGGATCCATGTCTGGCCAGCAGCACCACCCATGGCAACACCAACCTCGTCTCCCTTCAAGTTCCTGATTTGCATCCCTCCCTCGAGCCACCCAAGGCTACTCCGTCCGACCAGCAGCACCGCCGGAGCACTCCCTACTTCCAGCACGTCAACCCAACGCACATGGATGGAAGATGGCGTTGTTGCTGTTGCAAAAATAGCAGGACGTCCTCCTGGTTTTCTTCTTCCCTTGTTGATTTCTCATTTAATTTTTTATGTTTATCCTATTTATGATTTATGCAACATGGGTATGCACCCTACCAAAGAAAAGAAAAGAAAGAAAATTACCCGAGCGAAGGAGGAAATCTTGCGTCTATCTAAGGAGGAAAAATGTAGATGACGCCTCCCCTTCTCCTTTTATAAAGAATGAAATGACCGGCTAAGGTAATTCCTTTAATCGGCTAATTAGTGTAATCAACACTGTTCAATTAACCATTTCACTTAACCTCTTAAATGGGTAAATGGTATGGTTCACTTAAATGGTTAAATGGATAAATAATGTGGTCGACTCGACTGATTCAACTAGAATCGTTCGGTTAGAAATTACTTTTCAATTAACCGGGTAATTCATAGGTAACATGGGTATGCATGCAACCGCGTCGAACGTTATTTTTTTTATTATTATTATATATATATATATATATATATATATATATTTTTTTTCCGGGTCTTTACAATCTCCCCAAATTAGAATTATTTCATCCCCGAAATATCATAGCATAAATAGGATATTCATGATTAAGTACATCTCCGATATAAGTTCATGTTACAACAATTACACGGATTTTATGCTACAAACAGGCTAGGATATTTTCTGGCCATTTCCTGTTCAGTCTCCCATGTTGCTTCTTCTGATCCCTGATTTCTCCATAATACCTTTACCAAAGGGATCTCCTTGTTACAGAGTGTCTTTGTTTCCCTTGCCATGATGTGAATTGGTTTTTCCTCGTAGGTTAAATCCGATTGTAGCTCTAAATCTGCAAAATTTGTGATAATGTAATTCTCATCTCGTACATATTTCTTTAGCATTGACACATGAAAGACATTGTGTACACCATCAAGGCTTGGTAGTAATGCTAATCTATATGCACAACTTCTGATTCGATCCAAAATTGGAAATGGTCCTATGAATCTTGGCTTCAACTTCCCTGATGTTCTAAATCCGATCACTCCCTTTTTAGGTGAGGTCTTAAGGTAGACGAACTCCCCAACTTGGAATTCTAAGTCCTTCCTTCGAGTGTCAGCATAACTTTTCTGCCGATCCTGAGCTGCCTTAAGCCTTTGCTGGATGAGTTGCACTTTTTCAGCTGCTTCTCTCACCATCTCTGGCCCGACTATAACCATCTTTTGTAGACTCCAACCAGCATGATGGAGATAGACAAGGCCTACCGTATAAAGCTTCAAACGGTGCCATTCCTATACTGGCTTGGTGTAAAGCCCACGATTCGAGTCAGGGTTTTATATTCAGAACCGGTCGGGTCGATCGTTATTTTTTCGAGTTGAGTCAGTTTCAGGACACGTGTACCGAGCCGACGCCGGTCGCGTGTATGAGCCATGAGGGTCATGTGTACCCAAGTATATGATGATAACGTCATGAACACAGCAGAAAAGAATGAGTTATCAGAATATATGAGAGTATGCAGTTCATTTTTTTTATTACGATATATAATGGATCGTAGAATTAGTTTTAGGCCGTTTACCGCGTTAGGACGCGTTACGGGCATTTTGGGTGGGTTGATAGTCTTAGAGCATATCATTATGATTGTTTTGGTGTTGTTTGATTTTACGGGATTTTTCCCGATTTTTATGAATTTTTTTAGGATTTAATACGACTTAGTTATTATACTTGACTCGAGCCGGAGACGAGTCAAGTATTATTTACGAGTTTGCCACCCAACCATTTCTTCTCGACCCTCGACCTTTTCTCCCCCACGCCCAAACCCTCGCCCGCGCCGCCCCTGTTCGCGCGCCACCGCCACGGCCGACGCCGCCGGCCGCCGATCGACGCCGCCCAGCCCGACCACGGCGTCGCCCTGCCGCCCCGACCAGGTCCGGCCCCCATCGGGCCGCCGCGATGCGCGGAATCGCCGTGCGTAGCGCCGCGGCAGTTTTGGCCGCGTCGCCGATTCCGCCGCCGGCGACCATCGCCGCCACGATCAGGTCGGTCGCCTCAGCACCCTCGACCACCCAGTGACCCTTCCCGACCGGAACGGAGGCCATCGCCGCCGTGGCCGGCCGGATCTAGCCACACCACCACGGCCGGCCTCTGTTTTATGCATTTTCCGGCGAGCCGCCACCTCCGTTGGCCTCGTCGACCTCGTAGATGAGTCGGGCTCGCCGAGCCGGTTCCAATGGTACCCAACACGACCCCTATCCGAGCTAGTAGACGCCGCCGGCGATTGTCGCCGGAAAACCACCAGAAGTCGCCGGAAAACCGCCAGTAGCTGCCGGAAAACCGCCGGAAAATCGGAATTTCTGGAATTCGCCGGAATTCA
Organism: Piper betle; assembly: GCA_033002965.1. Lineage (NCBI taxonomy): Eukaryota > Viridiplantae > Streptophyta > Magnoliopsida > Piperales > Piperaceae > Piper > Piper betle. The sequence continues at coordinate 7,840 of JAURVB010009178.1, forward strand.
CCGGATCTTCCGCGGGGCTCACCCAGTGGAGCCCGATCGAGCTTCGGACGCCGATGAGCGCCGAATTTGAGCTCCGAGACGCGCGACGGAACCCTAGCCGTCGCCGATTGCCGACGACGTGAGGTATAATTACCTCCGATTGATTTATTTAAAATTAATGATAATTGTTAGCATAGCATGCTAGGGTTAATTAATTATCATGATTAATGTCTTGACCATGAATAAAGTAAAGATGTGCATGATGATGATTATTAGGTTGAATGAAGTGATCTAATGAGATGAATTGTGTATGAACATGTTAATCTAGTATGATGCAACTTAGAAGAACAGAATAAAATATGGTATGAGTAGTTGAGTTAGGATTATTTACTCTTATAATTATTTGATGGTTATTTTGATGATGATTTTGTGTTTAATTGTGTTGAGTTTGATGCATCATTTAGTTAGCGGGCGTTAGTATTTAGTTTTGATGTGTAGGTACGGAATGGGAGCTCGCCGCCTAGGCGCGATGACACGCTTGGAGCTTCTACCAGGTCCGTTTAGGACTCGTCTTGTTTTACGCTTTTCTATTGTATGTTTATGTTATTATTTGCAGGACGGGTTAAGTGGTGTTTTATTGGATCCCACTTAACTCGGGTCATTTAACCGAATGTTTTTCGGATTAATAACCCCTCGAGGATGAGATCCCTCGAGGATGATTTCGAAAACAAGATCCACCACAAGCTGCCTTCGGGCCTATTATATGAATCCCTTCCCAGGCCTATATATATAGTTTTATCGAGTTTTCAGTGAGACGAGAGATGGAGAAACCGACTGCACGTACCATGCAGAGGATGCCGTGACAGTCAAAGCGGGCTCTGGATTAGTGCCAGCGGACTGTTCCATTCCCGAGGGATCCTGACAACTCCGCGTTTGAGTTCCTCACACCCGGAGAACGTGGAGGTTTACGGGTACTGTTTAGTACAGCGCATGTCCGGACTTGTGGTTCAAAGGGTACTAAAGGCGACTGCCTGAGAGTACTCGGCCTTCGTGCTCAAGGCCAGGAGAAATATGGAGGTAAGGAGAGGGCTTAGGATAAAGTTTCATGAGAAGTACTGAAAAAGAAGTGCTGAGAGTAGCACAGTACCAGCAGCAGAGCAGTAAGTTCAGGATGCTACCGGGTCTGCAGCCCAGTGGCTCCTCAGTAGTGCCCTTCAGAGTGTTCACGTGGAGTATGATGATTTCTTTCAGATGAGAGTTTGCTCTCATAGCCAGTTTGTTATAGTTATTTTATTTTCCGGACCAGTAACGCTTGTTACTGACGTTTTTCTTATATATATGTAGGTGATAAGCACGAGATGGATGAGCCGGCCAGGACGGAGGAGCAATAAGGTCTTCTGCACACACACATTGGGTGATTGAATGTTTAATATTTTGTTATGATGTTATTTTATACAGATGCTATGATTAAATGATTGAGCATGATATGATGTGAATGAAAAGCTAAGACATGATAACAAGAGGTGCGATGTGATCAGAGTGCACAGCAGAAGTGTCGACCAAGTTCTATAATGAACATACAGTATATTAGATTATGTGTGATTAAAATTGTTGATATATGCATATATATTGGTATGTATTGTTTTGACAGGGTGGACCCTAATTGCACTTTTAGGGGAAATTCTGTCCGTTTTATTTTAGAATATTTATTGAGTTTGATCGTAATGGTATTGGTGTGTGCTTGAATTGCATGTCATTCATATAGTAACATGTTAGGGTTGTATATTCATCAATGCATTGCGAGTCGTATCTTCATCTTAAGACGCCGAGATTGGATCCGCATGAGTTAGGTTCGGGTTAGCCGACCTAACCGGGGCCTGTAACATGCCGGTTCGGTTCACGAGCGTGGACCGGATTTGGGGTGTTACAACATTGGTATCAGAGCCACTCTCGGCCGATTAAGATGTAAGATACTTTTATAGGTGATGTGTGTGCAAAGACTGCTCCGAGTCCAGCTGGCAGGTATGTTTTCATATATTTTCTTTACATGCAGATTTTCTTCATAAGTTGTTTGGATAACAGTGTATTCAGGGCTTGATCAGAAGTATGTGGAACTGACCTTAGTAAAGCTGACAGATCATTTGTATGGATTTTTATCATGATATCAGATTATTTGTTAGATGTGAGCATGAGTATGTCGTACGCTAGCAGAGGTAGAATGGGTATGAGATCCCATCTTATACCAAATCTAGATGTCAGCAGGAATTCTAACAGGATTGTCATGATGGGCTTAGAGACCCACTAGTTCTGTCCATCGCATAGAGATTGATGAATTGGATATTGACGAGATGTCCGTCCTTTGTATGTCACCACATTAGTCCTACTTCCAGGGGACGTGGTGTGCATAATGGGAAGGAGCTTGAAGTGGGTAGATAACTTGAGAGGGACCACTTCTAGAAAATAGTAGTGAATGAGGATGAGTAGTGAGACGTAGGCTTGGACATAACAAGGAAAAGACCAGGGCCACCAGTGCCTACAAGATCAGATATTGATAAAATTCTACCAGAGATAAGGTACCAGGTCAGTGGTTATCATTTGAGGACTAACTAGCACTGATGGAAGCAGACACTCCAGATTTCTGGAGATTTGAGTGGGTTCAGTATAGGTTTACCATCATATGTGTCAACCCTATGATCCAAACCCTTCCGGATCAGATACGTGTAGTTGGACAACTTGAGTTGAGCTGTTAGCAGCGAAGGCATGTCAGAGACAGTAGTGGATTTACGATGCATATGAGTAGGATTAGATTTTTCTGCATCTAGGTAGTGCACAACCGCCGACCGAGTGCACAACCGCCGACCGAGTGCACAACCACCGACTGAGATGAACAACCGCCGACCGAGGTGCACAACCGCCGACCGAGTTGCACAACCGCCGACCGAATATGCACTACCGCCGTCCGTGTTTGCTCACCCGCCGATCGAGTAGATCGGTTAGGTATTAGTAGGGTCAAATTTGAGGAAAGAGATATAGTTACAAAGGCATCAGCATAATAGAGAAGAGTTAGGAGAACAGAGGTTATTTGGATGAGATGGCATAGGATCCCACTTCACAGTTCTCTTGCAATCATTGTCTTGACCTAACACCATTGGGTCAGATGAATACTGCAAGATGTCCCCATCAGACATTGTTAGTTACAGTCTCATAGAGATGCGTATGGACAGATTCATGGAACATGACAGTATGACCTCCAGATGGGCGGTCATAATGATTAGATTGTACAGACTGTATGATGTGGCATCCATGGGCCACAATTGGCATACACAAACAAGATGGTTAGTAGATGATCACACGCGTAGTTTAACCTATTTAACGATTGGCCAGCCAGCGATAGGAGGTTGACTTAGTATGGGGCATAGATAGAGGGTTCAGCGAGAGTGTTTTCCAGAGAGATAGCGATTTCCTTGTGTTTCGCCAGCACGATTAGGTTCTCACCTCGAACCATAGGATTGAGCCTTGCCCGAGTATAGAGGTACCTTCATGGTACTAATTAGGGTTACAGTATATGTAGATGTTTGCAGACCGACCTTCCGATGAGGATTTCATCCCAGCTTGAGAGCGATGCAGATAAGGACTTCGGGTAGAGCAGACTATGCTGACCAAACGGAGTGATACCAGTGTATGCTCATCTCCATTGATAGCTTTGCTTGAGAGTCTACCACAGCGGTAGTAGTCATGTGAGTCAAGATTAGTGCTACAAATCGGTACGGGACGGCAGGTCACACACCACTGAAGAGCGGACGAGACACATGTCGAACCTCATTATAAGTCCCCGTAGACTTGAGGGGAGACAGTGGTTCTTTGGGTCGTTTGAACCCCGCCCGTTTAGAAGTGCGTGACTAGTACAGTATTGAGAAACATGTGCCTACTGTTAGCTGATTGAACTAGGGCCACTTAGCAGCCGTTTCTTAGGTTCGTCATTGATTGACTGTTCCACAGATTGATCACCTGTGGCATAGTGAATCGTGGTGATCTTAGAGACAAGTCCATAGACCTACCAAGATTTTGGCCACCCAATATGTTACATAAGGATTTTATCTCCCCTACTATTTGCATAAGACCTTAACCTTACCATAGATAAGAGTTGTGCAGCAGAAGCGTGTGGGCCCATAACCCACAGGTCCCAGGATCCCCTGTTTATCTAGCATCAGATACCACATGTGAGGATGAGATGTCCCTATTGAGAGTTCTTGAGCAGTGTGATTAGATTTCCACGAGATTCAGCCTCCCTTCTTATAACCCAGAGATGTCAGACAGAGTGGAGTTTTCACTTGAGGATTCCCACTCACCTT
>JAURVB010009182.1:0-12736 GCA_033002965.1 Piper betle
CTTAACTCATATTCCTTTAAATTAATTATTTCAATGATTTTAACACGAGTTGGTATTATTATTATGATTTTTAACTCAACCCATATCGAGTCAACCCGAAATTACAAAACTGCCATTTCTTCTTCTTCTTCTTCTTCTTCCCGTCACCATTCTTCTCTTCACCCAAAACCAGCACCAAGCTCTTCTCTTTCGACCAAAATCTAGATCCTATCCTTCACCCATTGTCTCCCTTTCCTAGCAACCAAATTAGCAACAACAATCAAAGGGCGACTGCACCACCACAGCGACGAACCAGCAGCCATGGCGACCTCGACCTGCTGCTATGGCGACTCAGACGTGGCCAGTAGCACCGCCCCACGCGTCCCCTTCTTCCCGCACAACAACCCAACGCCCAGAAGATGAGAAACACTACCCTACAGCGTGGTATATGCAACTGGTCGTGACACAAATGCCATGGTGTTGTATGCATGCAATTTCAGCAGGACGTGCTACCATCCTTGGCTGTAAATTCTATGAAATCTCACCTTTAATTACTACAACATGAGTAAGGACGTTGATGCAGCAACTGATTAGCAAAAGATTATGACTTGTTGCTGTAATTAATCACAAACACACAAGAATTGCTGCACGGCAGCAACTTATGTTCGTGGGTGAATTCCTGGTTCTAATCCAGTTACATCCTCCCTTTTTCTTGTTGATTTCAGGTCTTAGTTTCCATGATTATCTTGTATTATAATCTTTGATCATATGTATGCATGCAAACTAAGAAGAAGAGAGGAAGAAACTTACCAAAACAATGGGGAAGCCGGCGTTTGTCCAAGGAGCTTATGTGCATGACGCCCCCCCTCCTTCTCCTTATAAAATGAAAGAAGGCCTAGGGTTTATGAAAACACACTTCGTTGCCGGGTAAATGGGTAAGTGATACGGTTCACTTTACTAGTTTAAACGGTTAAATGGTATGGTTTACTTAACCGGGTAAAAATACTTAACCGGTTAACTAATACTTTCCACTTGACCGGGTAATTGATAATTAACCGGGTAGCGGGTAAATAATTTAAATAAATTCATGGATACCAACGTTCGATCCCACCGCGTCGAATATATACATATATATATATATATATTTATATATATATATATATATATTTTCCGGGTCTTTACACATCTTATACACTCAGGGCCACGTTAAAGATTGAGTTTGTGGTGTGTTCATAGAGGAAGCGCCAATGTTGCAAATAAATTGATGGTTGACAGGTTTTGCTTGAAGACACAAAAGCTCCCTCGACCTTACCATCTCCAATGGTTGAATGAATGTGGGAAAATGCGAGTAACAAAACAGGTATTGGTATCATTTTCTATTAGGAGATACTTAGATGAAGTACTTTGTGATATGGCACCTATGCAGGCTAACCAAATATTTCTTTGTAGGCCAAGGCAATTTGACAGGCGTACTAACCATGACAGCTACAAGAACCGATACAACTTTACAAAAGATGGTCAAAATGTTACTTTGGCTCCATTACCACCTCACCAAGTTTGTGAAGAGCAAAACCAAATCAAGAAGTCCATTATAGCTGGTACAAAAAAATTGTAACATTAAAGTGAAAATTCAAAAGAAATTGAGAGAAAAGAAACTCAAGTGTGGACTGAAAAACAAAAGTGATAAAAAAAGAGAAAAATATCGCCTGGGAAAAGAAAGTGTTTTTTTTTTTGTAAAATAAAGGGTGATTAAGAGTGTTATAAAAACAGAGTCACTAACGTTGATTTTGTACAAAGAGGCTTATTTCTCAATGACTAAACTTGACAAATCTATGCCAAGTTTTGCAATTTCTATTTTGCAAGAATACGAACATATTTTTTTGGAAGAAATACCACATGGATTACCATCGATAATGGTATTGAACATCAAATTGATTTAATTCCTAGAGCTGTGATTCCTAACTTACCAGCCTATCAAAATAATAAAAAAGAAACCAATGACCTTCAAATGCAAGTTAAAGAGTTGCTAGCCAAAGGACACGTAAGAGAAAGCATGAGTCCATGTATCATTCCTATTTTGTTAATTCCTGAGAAAAATGGAATTTGGAGAATGTGTGTGAATAATCGTGAAGTCAATGACATCACGATAAAGTATCAACATCTCATACCTCATTTGGATGACATGTTAGATAAGTTGCATGGTCCGGTCACTTTTTAAAAATTGATTTAAAAATTGGTACCATCAAATATGCATGAAAGAAAGTGATAATTGACAAAGAACATTTAAAACGAAACATGGTTGATATGAGTAGTTAGTAATGACCATTAGGTTCACTAATGTACCAAGTACTTTTATGTGTTTGATGAATCATATTTTATGAGTTTATATTAAATATCTTGATTTATAGTAAGAATTTGAATAGTTTGAAATTTGCTCTTAAATCTTTGAGGTCTGAAAAGTTGTATGGTAAGCTTGATAAGTGTAGCTTTTGCATGTACGTCGTTATTTTTCTTGGTTTTGTTGTGAGCGCAAAAGGTGTTGAAGTGAACAAAAAGAAGATTAAGGCAAAAAGGGTTTGGCCTACACCAACGACCATCACCAATGTAACAAGTTTCCCCGGCCTAGTAGAATTTTACCAAAGGTTTGTGACAAGCTTTAGCACCCTTCTTACACATTGACTGAAATAATCGAAACAAAGTGTTGGCTTTAAATGTGGAGAAGACCAAGAAAAGGCAATTAACACTTTGAAAGAAAAGCTAAGTTATGCTCCTTTTCTACATCTACCTGGACTACTAGAAAATCGTCTTTTGTGACATGCAATCCAGTTGCAAATTTACAACCGCATTGCAAAGGGTTTGTAATTGTTTAAAATTTGTAACCGCACATTTGCGATCACTGTCTCGATTGCAAATTTGCAAACCACATTGCAACGGGTTTTCAATAATATAACCACAATGTAACTGGGTTTTTTGTTACATTAGAGATTTTAATATTAGTTACCGATATATAACTACTTTTCAACCTATTGCAAATGCGGCCACTAGAAGGCGAAGTAGGAAAAAATTAAATGTGCAACCATAACCACGGTCACAAACACGGTTGCTAATGGGTTTCTTTAAAACAAATAAGACCATTTTTCCACGATTGCTAAGGGGGTTAGTGAAACTATAAATCTAATTTTCTAATTTAAATTGTTAAAGTAGATTGAGAATATGAAATATATTTTACTATTAATCTACTATAAATGAGATTACATTTGTCATTGAGTTTAAATTGTAAATCTAATGTGATTCTTTTTTATCCTTTATTTTTTAGGCTATGTGACAGAGAGGTGTGTAATCAGATTAAGGGACTTGTAGTATTATTTGGACTAGACTGTGAATCATGTAAAATTATGTCAATACAATTCACAATAAAAAAAACTGATCTCACTGACTTGTTAATGCTGATCACTTACTAACTACGTAAAACTTCTCAAAACTTACGAGTTTTCTCAAAATATGTCCATATGCAAACCCTAATCACCACCCTCCGTCGCGCCACCATCCTCAACCCTGCTGCCGGCTATCATTCGCGTTTTTTCATGTTTATTCATCTGGTAGATGTTCCCAACTAGCTATCATTCACATGACATGTAAATGAACTAAAATGTCAATTTAAAATGTTCACTTCCTCTAGCTCAGATTTGATCCAACTGGCTTCTGATTACTTAATTAGTAATACACGAGGAATTCTCTCTGGTTTATTATATTTGGAGTCTACTTCTGACCTTGAAAGTGATGGAAGATGATCTAAATTAATAATCTAGTTGTTCATTGATAAATAAATTGTTCAGATTCTGATCCATATTTGGTTGTCTTTAAATTATTGAAGTAGTAAATTAAAATTAGTATGTAATTGACCCACAAGGCAAGTCTTCGGTTCTAAATTAATATATAGAGATCATTTGATCACAGGTACCATTGTTTGTCCTTGCTCTTGTTCAACTTCCTGTCTACTACTTCTCCTGTTATGTTTCTTTCTTGCTCATCACAACAATGCAATGAAGGTGCTTCTCAACCGAGTGGCCAAAGGATCGGCGCCACGGCCCAGCGGCTCTGCCATAGCTGCTCCACCACTAAGGTGTACACTGATGCAGAAGTAGTTCTACTGCCACACAATCTGCCCCAAATCCAGGTTTATCCTATTCACTTTGGGAACGTCTCTTACGTTTTATACTATGTTTGCTAGTTAAGTGTTTACACCTTACTTCATGGTCTTGCTGTTTTGCATTTGTATTTTAAAAGTGGTTTAGTGACCCAGGTGATGGTCTTGTTTACAATGCAACATATAATAGAAAATGACAATTTCCTACCATACGTCTGCCCTTCTCATAATATAGAACCTGATTTGACCTCAGAAAGCTTTTTGAACGTTGGCATTTTGTGTTTTTATTTTTTCTGGTATTATTTAGTTTGCGGCTCCTCTCAGGACAACTAGTTAGTCCTTTGACGATGAACTATTCATCACAACAATTGCAGGATGTGCTCATCAAGGTCAGTCTGTTGTACAGTGATGGGGAAGGTAAAATGTACACCAAGGCGGGGAAAGGTGTTGCGGATTGGATTGATGGTGTGAGAGAAGCAGCTTACGAGATGAATGACATTATTGATGACATGAATGATGAGGTGTTGTGCCTGTAAGTGGAGTTTAAATGGAACAAATTTGTGCAGAAAGAAGATTGGGATCACCAGAGGAAAAAGCTGATTTCGTCATTTATTGTAATGCGCCTGTTTGAGAACATGTAACAGTTTGCAATTTTTGTTCATTATTTGCTGTTGAGAGCTATGTATTTGTTTTTTTGCTTAAGGGGCAACACTAATTCTTGTTAGAGATGTTTGCTCTAAAATTTTTTATTAAATTTGCAAATATTTTTTAAAAAATTTTGCAACCACTTTGTGACGGAACAAGACTACAAAAAAATTTTAAGGAAATTTTGCAACCCCTCTGCAACAGAAATGCAGTTGTAAATAATTTTTTTGTAATTTTTTACACTTTTGCAACCACTTGCGACCAACAGATGTTGCTAATAATAATATTCTTTTAAACTTAGTTAATTTTGCAACTGCTTTGCAATTGCGTTGCGGTTACATTGCAAAGCGGGTGCAAATTTTGCCAATGCATCACTTCCTGTTACAAAAATTATTTGCGACGGTGTCTTTTGCAACTAGAGGTCGCGGGTGCATATCCGGTCACAAATATTATTTGCAACCAGAAATGATTCTTTAGCAACCATAGTGTGTGGTGGCAAAAAAGGTTATTTTTTTACTAGTGTAGACTTTTCTAAAACTTTTTAAATGTAATGTGATACTTCTGACAGTGGTATAAGTGTGCTACTTGTACAAGGCAAGAGACCTAATATTCCATACTTGACTGAAATATTTAATCGAGCTTACCTTGAACTACTCCACATATGACAAGGAACTCAATGAATAGGTATAAGCTTTAGAAAATTGACATTACCTATAGTTTAAGAATTTATCATTCACATTGATCATGAGTCCTTGAAGCATGTGAAAATGCAATGTGAGTTGAAAAAACACATGCTCGTTAGATTGAGTTCATTGAAATGTTCTTACATGTGATCCAATACAAGTAAGGTAATGATAATGTTGTGGTTGATGCAGTACCACGAAAGTATGATCTTATTCCCACTTTTTAGCTAAGTTTCTAGATTTTAGCACATCAAGGAATTATACCTAAACGATCTGGACTTCTTTGGTGTGTTTGATGATTCTGAAGCTATTATCTAATGTGAAATTTTTAAAAGTAGAATGGTTATTTATTTTAAGAGAACAAACTTTGCATTCCCTAATCGTTGCGTTAACTTCTTGTAAGAGAGTCTCATGGGTGAGGTTTGATGGGGCATTTTTTAGGATTCTTAAAGACTTTGAAAATTTTGAAAGATCATTTTCTTTGGCCACATATGAAAAGAGATGTTGGGATAATTTCTAGTAGATGTATAAAATGTAGAAAAGCCATATTTCGAGTCAAATCTCTTGGGCTTTATAGTGCTCTACCTGTAGCTAGTCACCCTTCGACTAATGTTGATGCAATCATGGATGCAACTTTCAATGAAGAAAGCTTAACTCAGTTCAAAGATGGTTAAGAAAAGTTTAAAGAACATAAAGACAACCTGTAAATCATGGATAGACTAATCATAGGAGCTTGAGCAAGGAAACTGCAAGAGACTGTGCAAAACCTTCTTATGCACAAAAAGGAAAGCAATGTTCTTGTACAAGAGGGGGTTATGTAAAACCCACGATTCGAGTTAGGGTTTTATATTCAGAACCGGTCGGGTCGACCGTTATTTTTTCGAGTTGAGTCAGTTTCAGGACACGTGTACCGAGCCGATGCCAGTCGCGTGTATGAGCTATGAGGGTCATGCGTACCCAAGTATATGATGATAACGTCATGAACACAGCAGAACAGAATGAGTTATCAGATATATGAGAGTATGCCAGTCATTTTTTTATTATTTTTATATATAGTGGATCGTAGAATTAGTATTAGGTCGTTTACCGCGTTAGGACGCGTTCGGGCAGTCTGGGTGGGTTGTTAGTCATAGAGCATATCATTATAATATTGTGGTGTTGTTTGATTTTATGGGATTTTTCCCAGATTTTTATGAATTTTTTACGATTTAATACGACTTAGTTATTATACTTGACTCGAGCCGGAGACGAGTCAAGTAATATTTACGACCTTGCCACCACACACCCCGCGCCTTCTTTTCTTCCCCAAACCAAACCCCGACGCCGCCCCTGTGCAGCGTCGCCGCCGCCGATGCCGCGCCAGCCGCCGATCGCGCCGCCCTAGCTCCGCCACGACGTTGCCGTGCCGCCCGACCAGCCCCGGCCGCTGCCAGGCCGCCGCGACGTCGGAATCGGCTCGCCTAGCGCCGCGGCTACATTTCGGTCGCGTCGCCGATTCCGCCGCCGGCGAGCATCGCCACCACGATCAGGTGGTCGCCTCAGCACCCTCGACCACCCAGTGACTCTTCCTCGACCGGAGCGGAGGCCGTCGCCGCCGTGGCCGGCCGGATCTAGCAACCATCACCGCCGGCCTCTGTTTTATGCCATTTTCCGGCGAGCCGCCACCTCCGTTGGCCTCATCGACCTCGTAGATGAGTCGGGCTCGCCGAGCCGGTTCCAATGGTACCCTACATGACCCCTATCCAGCTAGTAGATACCACCGGCAATTGTCGCCGGAAAACCACCGGAAGTCGCCGGAAAACCGCCAGCAACTGCCGGAAAACCGCCGGAAAATCGGAATTTCTGGAATTCGCCGGAATTCACCGGATCTTCCGCGGGGCTCACCCAGTGGAGCCCGATCGAGCTTCGGACGCCGAGGAGCGCCGAATTTGAGCTCCGAGACGCGCGACGGAACCCTAGCCGTCGCTGATTGCCGACGACGTGAGGTATAATTACCTCCGATTGATTTATTTAAAATTGATGATGATTGTTAGCACAGCATGCTAGGATTGATTAATTGATCATGATTAATGTTTGATCATGAATGAAGTAATGATATGCATGATGTGATGAATAGTGCATGAATGTAAGTGATCTAATGAAGTAGATCGAGTCAGAGCATGATAATGTGATCACGACATAACTTAGAAAAACATAATAAAATTGGTATGAATAGGATGAGTTAGGATTATTTATATTTATGATTATTCTGATTGTTATGTTGATGGATGCTGTGATTGTGATTGTGATGATCATTGAGTTTGATGCATCATTTAGTTAGCGGGCGTTAGTATTTAGTTTTGATGTGTAGGTACGGAGTAGGAGCTCGCCGCCTAGGCGCGATGACACGCTTGGAGCTTCTACCAGGTCCGTTTAGGACTCGTCTCTGATTTACTCTTTCTATTGTATGTTTAATTTATTGCCTGCAGGACGGGTTAAGTGGCGTTTTATCGGATCCCACTTAACTCGGGCCATTTAACCGAACATTTTCCGGATTAATAACCCCTCGAGGATGAGATCCCTCGAGGATGATTTCGAAACCAAGATCCACCACAAGTTGCCTTCGGGCCTATTATATAAATCCCTACCCAGCCCTATATATATGTAGTTTTCGCGTTTTCAGTGAGACGAGAGATGGAGAAATCGACTGCACGTACCATGCAGAGGATGCCGTGACAGTCAAAGCGGGCTCTGGATTAGTGCCAGCGGACTGTTCCATTCCCGAGGGATCCTGACAACTCCGCGTTTGAGTTCCTCACACCCGGAGAACGTGGAGGTTTACGGGTACTGTTTAGTACAGCGCATGTCCGGACTTGTGGTTCAAAGGGTACTAAAGGCGACTGCCTGAGAGTACTCGGCCTTCGTGCTCAAGGCCAGGAGAAATATGGAGGTAAGGAGAGGGCTTAGGATAAAGTTTCACGAGAAGTACTGAAAAGAAGTGCTGAGAGTAGCACAGTACCAGCAGCAGTAAGTTCGGGATGCTACCGGGTCTGCAGCCCAGTGGCTCCTCAGTAGTGCCCTTCAGAGTGTTCACGTGGAGTATACGTTGTTTTCTTTCATATGAGAGTTTGCTCTCATAGCCAGTTTGTTATAGATATTTTCTTTTCGGACCAGTAACGCTTGTTACTGACGTTTTTCTTATATATATGTAGGTGATAAGCACGAGATGGATGTGCCGGCCGGGACGGAGGAGCAATAAGGTCTTCTGCACACACACATTGGGTGATTGAATGTTTCATGTTTTGTTTATGATGTTATTTAATAAACATGCTATGATTAAATGTTTGAGGCATGATAATGATACGAAATGAAATGATCACAGTAGCGCAGCAAAAGTATGATGGGTTAGGACCCAAGTTCCAGAATGAGCTTATAGTATATCAGATTGTGTGTAATGAAATTGTCGATATATGCTTATATACCTGTATATATTATTTTGACAGGGTGGACCCTAATTGCACTTTTAGTGGAGACCCTGTCTGTTTTATTTCAGAATTTTGATCGTAACTGTATTGGTGTGTATTTTGAATTGCTTGTCATTCATGTAGTACCATGTTAGGATTTTGCGTATTTATTCATTCATGATGGATCGTATCTTCATCTTAAGACGCCGAGATTGGATCCACATGAGTTAGGTTCGGGTTAGCCGACCTAACCGGGGCCTGTAACATGCCGGTTCGGTTCACGAGCGTGAACCGGATTTGGGGTGTTACAGGCTTGAGGCTTAGATGGTTAGTGTTTGCAAGTTGAAAAGATGATAAGTTTAGCTCGACCAGCTCGTCACATCAAGTGGAAAGCCCATTGCAACGCCCAATGTCATAATCAACTTTTGTAGCTGTTAGCCAACATGATCATTTTGCAAATAAAAAAAATTGTTTTAACAATTATATATGGTAATTGAACCTAACCCCACATAGAAATTCTGGCTTTTGGTTAATATTTTGCACCTTTTCAAGGCAAAGAACTCTAATGCCAGTTGGGAACCGACCCCGATGTAGGAAATAAATTTCACAGCTTTCCTAGGCTTTTTAATGTTGTTAGGCTCAGGTGGATGTAATCTTGCAACCTAAATCTTTTGGCCGATATATACTTTGGAAAACTTTATTTGTAATTACTTAATCTTTGAAATGTAATTCTTTGCGATAAATTTTCTCCAACTTGTTCTTGTCAAAACTTTTGGAAGTTTCAAGTGTATCCACTTGAATTTTTTCTACCCTTATAATATTGTTGGTTTTTGATTCTCCTTGATAATATTGGTTTCTTACTCTTCATAGCAAATGGATGGGTCAATATTCCTTGTATTCATACTATTAGTTTCTGGTTCAATATAAACCTTAAGTGGTTGGTAATCATTATCTTCCAAATATTCTTTAGGCGATAGAGGAGCTGTTTTCTCCCGCTTGAATTCGCTGGAGGCTTGCATCATTCTGGTTATCAAAATTTTTGGTCAATTTTCCTGTTACCTATCTTTAGTTTATGTATCTTATTTCAGCCCAAACAACTAAAAGAAAAAATTTAGAAGAATCTGAACAAGTGGACTAAAGAAAAAGGAAGAAGTATTGGAAAAGAAGAAAAAGAAGAAAAAAAGCAGAAAAAAAAAGAAGAGTTTTGAGAGGTTATTTATTCGCTGATCTTTTTCAACTTCTATCCTTCCATTTTCCATCTCCATCTCCATATGTTCTTTATTTCTATCTTTGATTCCTATATCCTTTTCAAATTCCTTTTCCTCCATCCTTTTAAAAGTATTTGCTTCACCTCTTGTAAACTGAATATTTTAGGCGTGATTGATTTTCATTTGTTTGCTTTTGGAACTTTCTTTATTTAGTTTTTAAGAACTTTGATGGAGAAAATTTGAGTAAGAAAGGGCGGTGTGTGTAAGGACATTAAAGGGTAAATTCCAATATTTGTAAGCAAATGCGAGCAACCAAGTGATATCTCTATGAGTGTAAAAACGGGAGGGAGTGAGTGAGGATTGCATTTTGTAGCACCTCTCTTGCAGGTGTCATTGTGGGAGGAAACAGAAAGAAATCAGGTTCCGACAGACTAACAAGTTGTTTGAAGCCATGCATACAGCTCGGTTGCTCATGAATGAGCAATCCAACGAGATGTGGGATCGTTTGGATTAGAATGGACCAGACTGTTAAAAGCTAACTCTGGAAGAAGTGCATTGTGCTTCGAGGAAGAAGGCCTAACTGGAGACCACCATGCCTCCTCCGGAAGTTCCTACGAATGAAGAATTAGAGAATATTCTGATGATGAAGCTTCTAATGTTACTTGGAGGAGAGATCCACATCCTCGACTCAGCAAGACAAAGACAACAACGGACCTGTGTGTTAAGCATGGGAGGCAGTAGATCAAAACACGAGGTTCAATAAAGCTTACCATTGCACCCTTTCAAGGTAAAAATGATCCCAACACTTACATTGAACGGGAAAGAAAGGTGGTACTTGTTTTTGATTGGCATAACTATTCAAAATGAAAAGCAAGGCGAAACTTGCTGCTGTTGGATTCACTGATTATGCCATTTCTTGGTGGGAACAATTGGTTCTTACTAGGAGAAGATACAACGAACTTCCAATTGAGCAATTGGAGAAGATATGAAAGCTGTTATGACGAAGGTTGCCTCAGTATTATAGAGACATACTTATCTGGAAGTTGACAAAGCCTTAAACGTGGATCCAAATCTGTGGAGGAATACTATAAAGAAATGGAGATTGCCATGATTGTGAGCCAACATTGAGGAAGATAGGGAGGCAACCATGACTCAGCTTCATTTGTGGTCTCAATCCTGAGATTGGCCAATGTTGTTAAATTACAACGTTTCGTGGATGTTGAAGATGTAGTTCACATGGTTATGCATGGTTGAAAGACAACTCAAGAAAAGTGGTAGATCATCTACACAACCATATGGCTCTAGTTCCTCATGGAAGAACAAGTGGAACTCTACTCCCAAACTGGAAGAAAAGACCACTTCCAAAGCCAAAAGGAGAAGTTTGTTGCCAAGACCTATCTGATGAATGTACATCTTCTACCCTAACTGAAAGAATCGAGATATTAGTGCTTTAAATGTTTGGAATTTGGACATATTGCTTATCGGTGCCCAAACAAGAGAACTACGACAAGTGGGGAAATTGCATTTGAAGATGAAAGTGATTCTGATTCCATGCCCCACTTGAGGATGCTAGTGATATAGAGCACACTATTGTTGGCTAGACCTTAGTTGTTTTGAGAGGTACTCCATGTCCAAGCTCATGATGGGAAGGATGAACAATGCTTGAGAATATTTTATACCCCCGTTATCATGTTAAGGATTAAGCTTATGGACGATGGAAGTTGTGTCAATGTTGCAAGTAAGGCTAAGCTGATATCTTGGCTTGAAGACACAAAAGCACCCGCTACTTCCTGTATCCAATGGCCGAATGAGTGGGGGTAAATGCATGACAAAATAGGTACTCGCATCATTATCCATTGATAAATACTCTGAGGAAATACTTTGTGTTGTGGCACCTATGTAGGCTAGCCCCATATTGCTTGGAAGACCATGACAAATTTGATAGGAATACTATGCATGATTGCTATGAGAACCAGTATAGCTTTACTAAGGATGGCCGAAATATTACTTTGGCTCCATTACCACCTCATCAAATGTTTGAAGAATAAAATCAAATCAGGAAGTTCGTTACTGCAAGTTCAAAACAAAATAAGAGTGAATGTTCAAAAGAAATTAAGAGAAAAGAAATTGAATTGAGGACTGAAAAAGAAATGAGTGAACAAAATAAAGAAAAGAGTCAAGCCTACAAAAATAAGATGAATTGTGTTGCAAAAGAAAGAGAGAATGAATGACGTTATTCCAGAAGAAACGCCACCTGTATTACCACCATTAAGGGAGAATAAACATCAAATTGATTTCATTCCTGGAGGAGTGATTCCTAATTGACTGAGCATATCAAAGTAGTCTAGAAGAAACTAAAGAACTTTAAAAGCAAGAGCTGTTGACTAAAGGATATATAAGAAAAGAATGGGCCCATGTGTTGTTCCTGTTTTGTTAATTCCGAAGAAGGATGGAACTTGAAGAATGTGTGGCAACAAAATTACGGTTAAGTATCGACATCCCATACCTAGCTTAGATGACATGCTAGATGAATTGCATGATTCTAATCTCCTTTCAAAAAAGTAATTTAAAAAGTGGGTACCATCAAATTTGTATGACAATGAATGGAAAACAACATTAAAAACAAAACAT
>JAURVB010009183.1:0-36173 GCA_033002965.1 Piper betle
TCACGCAACTCGCTCATGTGCCCAGTTTTCCCAGCTTCCATGGTCCGGTTTTCTAGTGCCCTTGCACAAGCCTTGATTATTTCCTATAAATGGAAGCCAAGTTCCACCCTTTTCAACCGTTTACTCTTCATCTCCTCTAACTTCACCCTTCTAAGTCCTTTTGGCCCCTCCTAGGGCCATAGGTCTTGGGGTAGGAATTCCGAAGAGACCTCCCCTTGGTCCCCTCAGAGGTAAAGTTTGGATGTCTACCTCTTTGTGATGTTTGTACTTACTGTTTACATGTCTCCATGTGTATATGCATTTTGGTTGTATTTTTTCCATATAGATCTATTTGTTAGGAGTTTGAAGAAGTTGGAATTGTCTCATTTGTGCATGTAGAAAAATAGAAATGCAATTTTAAGTGCATTGCTATTACGATAACTTTTTCACTATAAAAATCAAAACTTGCTGAGTAGATGTTCCACTTGCATGCTTTGGGACTTGTTACACTCACAACACAGATCTACATGTTTTATGTTGTGCACTTCTCATGTTATGGTGCCTAAATGCATGAAAGAGGGCCAAACTTGGCAAAAGCTGGCAGCTTTCACGGTACTTGAGACCATGCCGCCAATTTCTCCAACTTTTACTCCATGGTGTTTCCTAATTATTCCCATAGGCCTAAGCCCATTTTAACTCTCCAAGCCCATGAACAACCCTTAGAAAATTTGGTGTGTAGCCCAGGAACACAATTCACTATACCTTAGGCCAGATTTAGTGGGCTTTGTTTACCATGTTGGCCCATAAGGCTGGAACTTGATAAAATTTTCAGTTATGAGTTAGAGTGTCATGGATCACTGGCCCAAATTTCATCCCATTTGGACAACGTTTGGCCCATCTAAAAAATCATCTGGTAAGCCTGTTTGATTAAAACCCTAGATTTGTATAAGTCTGACTAAGTGAACATGAAACCCTAAATAAGGATTAAGCCACTTAATATGGTTTAATACTTAATTTAAAAACTTAATTAGGATAATTAAGTATCATCTACAAGTGTGCTTGTGTGGAGGCTTTGCCTCCATATGCGTGCCAATATAATCTATGCCTCATTTGGTTCCAACTATGTGTTAGGTTACACGGGTTGAGCTCGCTAACTTAGAATAATAAGTTCCACTCATGCAGGTCCATAGAACTCCTTTTCTTCTCCTTACTTGACGAGTTTAACCAAATTTTAAATGTAGGACGACATTGGTGCATTTTATCATATCCCTCCGATGTAGGGCCATTTAGCCATATTTTCTCAATGTGTTTAATAAAATTTCAAGGTTGAGAACCATTGCTGGCTTTCGAAAGATAAACTCCAGAACTAGTACTATACAAGTCCCTACCCAAGCCTATTAAGTTTAAGCATGATGGTTTATGGATCAATATTATGAAGCAGACTAGTACTCCATTAGAATGAAGTATGAGGGTACTACGTAATGTAGTGCAATCCCAGAATTTGTGGCACTAACTGTGATGTGTGTTATATGGAGGTTGTGAGAGCGTAAATTTTTGTACGAATATGAATTTTAGTTGTGCATGCGCGCCAACATTTTTAAAAAGTTATTTGCTTGTTGCTCATGTGAGGCATTCTGAAGTCTTTAAAGTCTTGTGGGCAATGAAATATCCATTGGCCAATTGTTTTGCCGGTAGTTATTTTGGAATTTGATTACATGTTTTGTGTTATATGTAGGTGAGGTTCCCTAACAATGTCTAGCTTAGGTGCATGGATCTGGTGGCTCAACGGTGTTGGTAGGGGCCCTATGTTATCTTTATTTATTTTGAAACTGTAGTATGTGGATTAATGTATGATGGGCATGTGAAAGACCCAGATTATGGTTCACTTAAGAATCAAATTAGAAATGTTACGATTGAGTCTAGTCATGTCTAAAGCGGCTAGTCTATAAGACTCGATCAATATTATAGATTGAAATAACCCACTTGATGTCAAAAGAATGAAAGACATTGCTAAATATGTGAGACAGTTAATCAAATATGACCAAAAGTACAAAAGAAAATAACTGCGTTGAGGTCAAGAGTGTGTAGCGTTTATTTGTCATCCCCTCAAAACTAACTTAGCATCACAAGACCTACATATATAATAGGAAAAATATTAGTAACAAGTGTTACTGGTCCAGTCCAAAAATAACTAATAGTCAAACAAATACAGGAGAGTTGACCTTCCTATTAAATGAAATCATTTATATACTTCTTCATAGAATCTCTCATAAGGGTGCTAATTAGGAGTTGTCGGCCTCGGCTCAATAGCATTCCATTCTTACTCATCTCATGCTCGGCAAACTTTAAAACTATCCCTTGCATGAGAACATCAATTTCATTTCCTTTTTCCTTCAACCCTCTACATCCTCCAATCACTCCTGGCCATGAGCACAGAGGCTAAGTACACTAAGGCATGCGCCTTCAGTACCCTTTGAAACTACAAGTCTAGACATGCGCTGCATTGTAATACTTGTAATCCTCCATACTTCTCTAGGTCTTAAGAACTCAAAGATAGAGTTGTTAGGATCTCTCGGGAATGGAATGACCCGCGATAAAATAGTAACTTAAAACATCATGCGATTTGAAAATCAAATCAACAATATACCATAGCAATAGAAAGTAAGAAGAGTCCTAATGAACCTGTGGTCCAAGCTCCAAGCGTGATCTTCTATGACAAGCTCAAACTCCGAAACCTATATAGAAACCCACTCCTAAGTAAAATACTGACATCTCTATTTGATGATTGCTTGTGGTATGTACTCACATCATCAATACATCCTAATAAGGAAGACAATGTTAAATAAACCTACAGCTAAACATCCAACACGCAAATTGAGACATAATAAAGGAAATAATAAATAAATAAATAAATAAATAAATACACTCATAAATAAATAGATAAGTAATAAATACGTGAAAATAAAAATACTCTATAATCATAATATAATAATATCAACATACTATATAAATATACGGCTAAACACGAGCAAATATCATACATACTTGTGTTAGTAAATATAGAAACAAATAAATAAATGAATACATAATTATTTGATAAATAAATAAATAAACAATTAGTTATTTTTAATTAATCATGACTAAAAATACTGTCATAGTTATCCAATACAAAATACATAATTAAATACAAATAAATAATAACAAACACACAACAAACAAATTGATAAATAAATAAATAAATAAATTAATTAAATTTTTTTAGCATGAATAATATTAATATTAATAAGTGAATATATCAATAATAATAATAAACAATTAGATAAGCATTCATCATATACAAGAAACATATAAAGAAAAGGAATAAACAATAAATAATAAATAAATAAATAAATAAAATCTCTCATATCATCAAAATATGCTAAATTATGTGAATATGTATCTAAACTAATGTAGGGGTTCTTAAATTACTGAAAGTGATAAACAATGTTAAAAAACGGTTGAATATGAGCTGATCAGGGTTAACTTAGTGAACCAAACATGGTTGATTGAGTTAGGTCGGTTTGGGTTAGACAAACAGGTGGGCTGGGTCGGTTGGGCTGGTCTGGACTAGTGGAAGTGGACACAGATGTAGTCAACCAGGCAAACACAAATAGGTGAACAGTGCTTTGGGCTAGTGGACGCAAATGTGCGCAGGCGTACACAAACGGGGGTATACAGGTCCAACAGGGCGGGCGGTGCCCGTGGCTGGAAAATGCCAACGGAGTTGCTGCATAGGTCATTGCCGATTGGGATCGACACTCTAGGCGATGAGGAACATGGTGGTGGTGGTGATCTGCGGAATATGGCCGTTGGCTGGCCCAAAAACGATCGGAAAGTTGGGTGACTCGACACAATCAAGCTGACTCGACTCATAAAAGTAGACAGTCATGAATCAAGGCAAGAAAGCTAAATGAGCCTCAAAACCCTAAACTCAGTTGAGTGAAAATCTACCACTCAATCAAGTTGGGCCCATATGGGCAATCTATGATCCGAAATACCTATATTGCATGCAAATGAGATACTCTAAAAATCTCAAACGGATACTAAATGCTACAAGAGTTTAGATCTAGGCCAAAAACCATGACAAAGACATAAATATCATTTGTATACATCGTGTAAACACTGATAACCCATGCTTTGCTGTATCCTAACTTAAGCTATGATCAGAATGTTGGCATACTCAACCACCACAACATCTTAACTTAAGCCATGGTCTAAAAATTGGTTTGGCTCGAGTATGCTCGAACCGACTCGAGATTGGTCCAAACCGGGCAAAACTACAAGTAGGTAAAATTATAACCTGAAGCCAGGGCTTTATAGCATGGGCCCTAAATTTATTGCTTGACTATGTTTGACTTTGGGTTATTATACCATGATGGTTTGCATCTAAGTGTTTAACTAACTATTATTATTGTTATTATTATTATTATTATAGTTATTATTATTATTATAGTTATTTTATTATCGTGGAGCGATTAAACTTTTGGGTATGGCTAACTATCGTTGCAGGGTATATAAGCCCTAGAGTCTCAGAATGTACTGAGGAACCAATCTAGGTACATTAAACGTATTTGGCTATAGTTGTATTATAAGAATAACATGGTTTTCCCTCGCCAGAGCCAAACATTCCTATGCAAGACAGCTGCCATCTGGTGGCCTCCAGCACGATATTTATGGTAGAGGGTGTTCTTTTGATCGATCTGGCCAGTTGTCGTTTGCTGCCGCTGGTGAAGCCAAAAAGTTATGCTGATCATTTGGTGCGCCACTGGGTTTGTGGCCATTTTCCGGCCCGACACTACTTTTTCTCCGTTGAACACTGCCACCTACGTGTTTCTGGGTGTTGGGGCTGTCAACTCCGACCGGCGTCAGCCTTGCTTTCCCGCCGAAGAGCCTCCCAGTTAGCTGTGATAGCAGGGGTATTTCGGGGAAAGCCTTCGATCTGGAATTCTTCTCTTTATCCCTGCTTTGTTGACTGTTTCTGAAGATCCATGCTTGGGATTTATCTTTTAGGTCCATTTGAGGTGATTTTTAGTTCTTCAGATTCCACGTAGTGCGTAGAATCATTTCATACCATTCTCATATTTTTCATATTTTTTGATTTATTATCAATTATTGAAATAGCAGATAACTATTATTTTAATGCGATTAATTTTATTTGCTGATTTAAAACTTTAAAGTATTTTTATTAAATTTTTATGTCAAATTGCACCAAACCTTCACAAAGTGAAGTTTATCGATACGGAGAACTACCATTTTGCTCAAAGCTCGAAATATCCCCATCGATTGGTCATGTGTTTGGTTGCATGATCGGCTACCGATTCTAACACGTGGAATGACAGGATGTAACTGATGTAGGCAGAGAGATCGGTTGCCAAATTTCACTTCAGCAATTGACAGAACTTTGGGTTTTGGTTGAATGATCTTTGAGCCGTCGATCGTCACAGAAAATGAGATCTTTAAATCCCTAACCCCCAGATAGGGGACTCACCGAGCCCTTGCCGATTGCCGCTGCTGCCAGACCACTGCTGATGGTCGCTTCCTTGTTCTCTTGCTGTTCGTTGCAGCGCAAACCAGCTCTTTCTTTGGTTTTCCTCGAGTTTGGCTAAATGGTTACACCTTGGAAAATGTGTAACCTCATGGCCTTCTCCTTGTTCTTCATAGCTCTTTCCTCATAGCTAGAGGGAATTTTGGTGAGTGACCTTCTATTCGCTTGAAACAGACACCAAGGAGGCCGGGTTCTCAAAACCTATTTGATAGGTTTGCAGCTCTCACCAAGGAAGCTTTTGAAAGAAGGCCAATTGTGGAAGCCGAAGGATGGAAAATTACCACTATGCTTACCACAGAGTCAAAGATTGCACCTCTTCAAATTAGGATGTTCTACTACACCGTGGATAAGATCAACTCGGAATACATCAAAGCCAATCTTGATGACCAATAATTTCATCTCCAATTGAGTCACATTGTCGAGATTCTTGAAGTGCTGAATGAAGAAAACCTCAATATATTAAATATAATCAATACATGTCAAATACAACATCAACGTGACTGATCCCTAGGATGATTTGGTTCGTCAAGTTTCCATGGAGATGATCCGTAAAGGCAACGACGAGCATCTTTAACCATGAGAAATATGTGAAAAAGCATGATCTCATTTCGTCTGTCGGCCTCCCATGTCCCCCATTCTCTTGTGCGCTGCCTCTTATCATCAAGCAACTCAATGAGCCATCCCTATCCTCAGCCTCCTCACTCAACCATCGCTCTCTCTCCTCAGCTTCCTTCCACAATCTCATCACATTGTCAAGATTTTTGGAGTGCTGAATGAAGAAAACCATTCTTATTTTGATAATCTGAGGACAACAATCTTTTTGCATGTTTATATCACGGAAGATGGGTTGGTGAGCACCGTGTTGGCTTAAGGAATAAGCTTCAATAACCCAGTGATAGCAAAGGAGCTCACTAAAAGGGGTCTTTATATTTTGGTAAATCCTCACATCCAAGATCCTTCCATAAGTAAGACATTTCAACGAGCTATCCACATTTGTAGACTATACCTTGTAGAGGATCATTTTCAAGAGGAAGATCAACTTGCATCCTTCATCCTCAACCAAATGTTCTAGTACTAGAGCCAAAGGAGAGCATGCTTACCATATAAGAAACTCCTCACTTTACTCTTCATGTGGGCAAGGAAGAGTCTAGGCTGGACAATCTCATCCACCCTTCCTCCCAATACTCTAGATCGTAATAAAGTATTCTACAAACTCACCTTGAGACATAAAATGAAGTGTAAGATGACTCAAGCATTATCTTCTTGGGTGAATATATTATAACATCCAAAATTTGTCCATATATATATATATATATATTGACAAGTAAAATAATTTTCAATTAAAACTTTTTGAATGTTGTAAAACTTTTAAAAAATTGATTCATGTTCCATAACAATCAACAATAAAAAATAAACAATCAAACTATTAAACCAAACTACGCAACAAAATAGACTTAAATCTTGGGTGACAAACCGACATAACCTCCCCTTATAAGTAGGACATTGAAAAAATTTTACACAACCCGTACAAATCCACACATGCAATAAAATAACCGAAAACATTTTCTTTAACAGATTTCATCAAACAAAATCATCACATTCACCCACTTGTTCAATTTGGAAGGCTTCAAGCACTTTATACTTATTTTACTGTCCATCTTAAGTGACCACCAAATATGACTGGTTCATTAGCATTAGCATTATTTGATCTTCGTAAGCATAGCAATCCGTAACAAAGCAGCAACTTCATTTAAACAGTTTGGTAGGTTTCAAACAGTTTTTCTCTTGCTTAGTTACCTATATACATAAGCAAAAAACATGAGAAGCAACACCATACATAAAACAAAAAATTATGAAAAAAGTTAAGAAGCCACAAAGTACGCTCCTTTTGATAAGATCTTGCCATCAAATCCCCCGACTAATTATATTTGGTAGATTTCAAATGTATTTTTGCTCTGAGGTGGTCAACAAGCTAGTTCTAAAAGCTCACATTTGCCTATACATACCAAGAAGAAAAAGCAGTTGCACGGTAAAAAAAATCAACTTCTACAAACTATGACAATTTCAAAACATCTTCTATTGATTTTATGTCTTGATATAATGTGGCCATCAATCATGTAGACAACAACAATTGACATTCTTTAACCCATCAACAAAACGATTAAAAAAATCCAAACACAGAATAAGACAAGTACCAATCAATTTCGAAGAATCTCCCCTATAATTAGGATGTTGAAAAATTTTTACACAACCTATATAAATTGACATATGCAATAAAATAACTGACAGCATTTTATTTAACACATTTTTCCAACATAATCATCACACTAAATTTATACAACATTTACATTTCACTGACAACATATTTTTTAGTTCGGGCCCCCATCAATTTCTACAGCAAGGAACAACGGCATCGCGCAGTGGTGACGCGGCGGTGGGCGGCAGCATTAAGTTAAAGAAGGATTTAGGAGCTTCGGCACTGCAACTTTTTTTAATCATTTAAAGAGTAGTGACTGGCTTGCGACTGCTACCTCCGGTCACAAACAAAATTTTATTTTTAAAATAGTGACCATTTAGCGATCGCTGAGTCGAATGCAGAATATGATTTAATTTTTGCAACTGTATTTTGTGACCGGAAAGCGCGGCTACAAAAAAATGAGGTAACTAATACGGTTGCAGGGTATATATCATATTTTTTCAATAATTTTACGACCAGTGGTGGCAAACCATTCACAATTTTGTAACATTTCAATGCAGTTGCAAGCCGGTTACTAATTTGTGACGACATTACTTATTTACAGCCACAGATGCCGGTCCCAAATAAATCAATTTTTACTAGTGTTTAACTAAATTAATCATTCGTGAAGAGATAACTAAGCCCATCAATTTACACTAATTAGTCGGGCCATTACATGCAGAGTATGGGAGCCAATCCGAAACTGTATTGGATGGATGGTGGCCTGCCTAGTCAAATTTAGTTAAACTCAAGAGCAATAAAAAAATTTTGAGGGTGAAATTTCATTATGGTGGGTGGAATGTAATGTCTCAAAAGTTAGTTCTACATGAAATACCTATTAAGGTAGATCTAATGTATTATAGGGTTGAGTTTAAGATCTTCAACTTAATTAATTATTTTTGAAAAAAATGACTAAGTTTGTCGGTTAACACAAATTTGGTGGGCTGTTATAAATTAGTTCTTTTATGAACTACAATTATAATTATACTAATTAAAAACTTAACAATTGAAATGCATGATTATTAGAAATGAACATGAGAATGAACCCAAAGCACTATTCCGAAACAACAAATCAGTTCATACTTAAAATAAATATTAAACTTTTATAGGTATTATCCACAATTCATTGCATTCTATGACTATTAAGAATTCTAAACATATCTTACCAATATATATTACCGATTTACCAATATAACACTTATTATAATTAGTAATCAGATCATTATAGATTAATGATTCATATCAAGAAAATATTAAAGGATTTTAATGCATAAAATTACTATTTCAATTTTAACTAACTCTAATATGTTCTAAATAACATAAAGATTACAATTTTAATATTTATTTTATAGAAGGATTGTAAACATAAGTCATATAGCATCTTGTTTAACAGGTAAACGTGATACTCTCAGTGTATGTAAACTGTTAAACCTTGCTCTATCTATCATATAGTAATAATCTACTTAATCATCAATCAAGCTACAACTAATCATATATGATGCATGACATGTTTATTATACAATTAGGAAAGAAAAGGCTAAGAAGAGTACCGTGAAAGAGACACCGACGAAGTAGATGCCGGCCCTAGACTCTGACCGAAGGAGGGAGGAGGGAAAAAACATGGGTGAAGAGAAAGAAGAGGACGGGGAAGGGGAAGGGGAAGGGGAAGGGGAAGGGAGAGGTGTGGTCATGCACCCGCCACCCTCCACTCCTTTTATAGCAGACCAAGAGGCAAGAGCCCCACCTAAGTCCCATCCTTTAATACCTAAGGCTAATTCCAAAGCCATTAAACCACACCTAATATCCATCCTCATTAACTTTCAAGGTTAATTCCAAAGTCACAAACCCCCAACCATTCTAATATTTTTAAATTAATTTTGTTTTTTTCTAATCTTTTACCTTCCTTAGCCCAAACAAACAAAGTCCACACCACTATGGTCAAGCCACGAAAGGTTGGACCCTTGAGCAAATACTGAAAATATTATTGTGTTATGTAGTTATTACTTGGAATCCTATATCGAATAAAATAAGAGATAGAAATTATTTGATAATAGAGGAAAAAATGATTTTCTTAAAATAACATAATATCCTAATTTCAAGATTTTATATAACACATAAATGTGGTTGGAGTCCCACAGTCTATAGATATACACCTTCAAATGTGATATCATAATATCAAAGTTTAAAATTAAATACAAATATTAACAACGTTAATGGAAAAATTTTAATAAAAAACAATTTACATGTATGAAAATTTATTTTCGTGAAGGTTACAAATAATCTTGGATTTCATTTAATGTTTTCCAAATATTTTTTGAGCATAGAAGCATTTTTCCTAATATTTTCAATTTAAATAACATTGTAAAGATAATTGATGATGAAAAACATAAATAATGTTCCAAATATTCAGCTAATTAACATCAACATTGGATAATAATATAAAGTGAAAGTTTATAAATTAAGATAGAATTAATATTTATTGAAGATCAAACATATTTAATCAGGTTATAAAAAGTAATACAAAATTACTTACCTTATGTTGCACAGCAGAAAACAGGCCTTTGGTCCGGGTAAAATCACAAGTCGATAATTACCAAATTCTTGAGGTTAAACTAGACATTCAAAGTAATGTCTCACACATGTGTTTTGTATTGGCCGAAAACACACACAAATACATGTAAATATTATATATATATATATATATATATATATATATATATATAGGGATTGGGTACCCTGGGGCGACCTCAGAAAATCTTTCTGCGGTTGCCCTTCCTCTGGACCGTCCGATCACAAGGACGGTCCAGATTTGTTGAAGTTTTTAAAAAACCCTACGTTCTGCCCCATCTTCCTGTTTTATTTGCCGCCGCCCATCCTCCCCGACCGGTCGCCGCTGCCGCCCCTCCCCACGTCATCGTCCTCCTCCCGACCTGCTGCCGCCCCTCCCCACGTCGTCGTCCTCCTCCTCCCCGACCTGCTCCGCCCCTCCCCACGTCGTCCTCCTCGACCTCAGCCCTCCTCCCCGACCTGCTGCCGCCCCTTCCCACGTCGTCCTCCTCGACCTCAGCCCCCATCTTCCTTTTTGTTTGCCGCCACCCATCCTCCCTGACCAGCCGCCACCGCCGCCGCCCCTCCCCACGTCGTCGTCCTCGACCGGCGCCCTCCTCCCCGACCTGCTGCCGCCCCTCCCCACGGCGTCCTCCTCGACCTCAGCCCTCCTCCCCGACCTGCTGCCGCCCCTCCCCACGTCGTCCTCCTCGACCGGCGCCCTCCTCCCCGACCTGCTGCCGCCACCGCCCATCATCCCCCTTCCCCCTTCCATCTCGTTCTCCCGTCCCTATATCCCACAAAGAATTGTAAAGCATGAAGCCATGTCAACATCTATCGCTGGTGCCTGGTAGTATTCAACGACGGCCACTTGAAAAGCTGGCCAAAGTCATTATCAAAACACACAAGAAATTCAAACGTGGAAACCCATTTAAGATGGGGAGCCGTTGATGCGGTTGGTATGGGTATCAGGATGGCCAACTGGTCATGGAGACTGGAAAGTTGTTGAGAAAGTTGATAGGGAAGAATTAGTCATGGCCATCAGAGATAGAGCCGGCAAAGAATGCTGCATTTTGCTGTGCGTCGGAGATGTATGTTGGTGTCACGGACCCTGTTTCGGTGAAGGAGAAATGATGTATGCTAATATATCTTATTGATGGTGGCAGGTTTAAATTAACTACCAATGGTCTGCTCGTATGGAAAAGAACCAGACAAATGCGTGGCAACGAAGTTAGTGGTTGACAGGTTGGTTGAGAAGGGAATGAAGTACATATTAGGTGCGAGAAATCTGCAAGCAGAAACGATAAATGACCGTGGGATAAGCCTAGAACTTTGCCTGTTTAATTGCGATGAGCATGAAGAATAAGATAAGAATATAATGGCTGGCATGCCATCCCAGAGCTTTCACTTGACTAGAGGTGGGCATCGGTCGGACGGACATCGGACAAGATATTGTCCGCGTTTCTCCGAAATTTTATCGGACAAAACTTGTCCGACCGAGTTAATGTCCGACTTGTCCGTTGGGCCGAACAATATTCGTGGACGGTCCAAAATCAAAACCAAATTTTAAACCCTAACAAAGAACAACTAAAAACCACTGTTCATAGGCCGCCGCCGCCGCCCTCCGCAGCCGCCTCTTGCCGCCGCCCTCACCCACCCTCCCTTGCCTCCGCCGAACCGCCACTGTCGCGACACGCTGCCTCCGCTCCGCCACCTTTGCACGCTGCGTCCGCCACCTGCCTCTGCTCCAGCTTGGACCGCTGGCCTCCGCTCCCAGCTTGCACCACCTGCCTCCGCCGGACCGCCACCATCTGCTCGTGTCTCCGCCACCCTCTTCGCGCCGTGTGAAGATCCACCGTCGCCTGCCTCGGCTTCCCTGCATCCGCCGCTCC
This sequence comes from Piper betle, assembly GCA_033002965.1. Classification (NCBI taxonomy): domain Eukaryota; kingdom Viridiplantae; phylum Streptophyta; class Magnoliopsida; order Piperales; family Piperaceae; genus Piper; species Piper betle. The sequence continues at coordinate 12,239 of JAURVB010009183.1, forward strand.
AGCCTCCGCCGCTCCAGCCTCCGCCGCCGCCTGCCTCCGCCGGACTGCCACCCTAAACTTCCGTCACTGCCTGCCTCAGTGCCTTGTCTGCCCTGCCTCTGCCGCCGGACTGCCGCCGCGACGCCGCCGGACTCCGTCGAACCGCCGCCTGTTGCCGCCGCGTATATATCACTTAATTTATCCTAAATTTAATTTATTTTATATCTAGGATTAATTATTATTATTTTATAAAGTTAGATTATTTATACTTGGATGATAATGTAAAAAAATTTTATACTAATGAAATTATGCAGTGATTGAGCTATAAAAATTTGTGCTTTGGTGAAGGAAATTTGCATCTTGGAAAGAATAGGTACGGTCAAAGTGTCAATTAATAATATTTGTTGATACCACTTTTATAAATAGAATTGATTTATACTAGTTATAATATTTTATATTTATAATTTGATTTTTTTCACAGATGGATCATGCAAGTTCATTACTAAATGTAAATGAACAAAGTGGAGATGGAAAAGATAACAAAAATTCGATTGCTAAAGAAGGAGAATCTCCAGATGGTGCATTATCAAAAAAAGGAAAATGACATCCGGTGTATGGGCCTATTTTGATAAGAAATATGAGAAGAATGGAATATTTGCTATTTGTCATTATTGTGAAAAGAAGTTTAAAGGAGCCGGAAGTTATGGAACTACTCATTTATGGAGGCATGTTGAAGGGAAATGCCCTAATTTTAAAATGAAGAGGACAAAAAATATAAGTGGTGATATTGGGCAACAAATTTTCAAGATGGGAGTGAAAAAGGATGGAGACAATAAAATAGAAGTTTGGAAATTTGATCAAGGAAGGAGTAGATTAGAATTGGCCGAGGCAATTATCTTGCATGAGTATTCGTTTTCAATTGTGGAACATGAAGGATTTAGAAGGTGGGTTAGTAACTTGCAACTGCAATTTGTGATGGTTTCTAGGAGGACAATTACAAGAGATTGTCTTGGAATTTATGAAAAGGAGAAAAAAAATGTGTTTGACATTTTGGAAAAAGTTAAGAGTCAAATTAGTTTTACCAGTGATATTTGGACATCTTCACAGAATATTGCTTATATTGTTTTGACAGCTCATTTTATTGATGGAAATTTGAAATTGCAAAAAAATATTAAATTTTGCCAAAGTTGAAAGTCGGCATACTGGAGAATGCATAGCCAAATGTCTTATTAATAAAATTTGTGAGTGGCAACTTGATAAAAAGGTTTTTACAGTTGCATTTGATAATACAAGTGCAAATAATGGAGCAGCCAAAGAAATGAAGTCTTTTTTCTCAAGTAGAAGTCCAAAAACACTTGAAGCTCTCCAAGGAATAGTTTGAGCCCAAAAACACTTGAAGCTTTGATATGTGCTCAAAATTGGTTGAGGAGTGAATATGAAGGTAATCCATATTTTATATCTATTCATTTTCTATTTTTGATGTATTTTTTTATATGTATATTTTTCTTACTATATTTCTTACTTATAGGGAAACAACAAAGTTCATCATCAAATTTATTTGGAACAATGAATATAGAAGAATAGGAAGATATTGATGATTATGTTGATGAAGATAATATTCCAACATCTTCATGTCTATAATCACCGCTAGTGCCTTCTCCACCTCTAAGCTCTCCAGGAGAGGTCTGTGTTTCTTTCCTCTGTTGTGTCTTGTTGACTTTGATTGAGCTTGCTCATGTGTTTGTTTGCATGTGTTAGCTAGTTGTTTTGCTATAGGAGTAGTTGCTTGTCTTGTTGTAATTGAGTGTGTTAATTCACTTGTGTGATCTATGGGAAATTTGTGTCTGTCTATTATCATTAGTACTAGTTATTAGTGATGCTTAATTTTGACATTTGAAAATGAGTTTTGGCTTTTTTAGGGGTCGGAATTACTGTGTTTGTGTGACTTTATTAGTTGGTTTCTTGGTGGAGCTGACATTGTTGGTGGGGATGGCCTTATTGATGAAATTAAGAATGGTAATTCGTTTAAGTTGTTTCTCACTATGTAAACTCTTACATTTTCAACTAATTATGCTAAATGTTGACAAGCACAACGGCAGGACTGTGAGCAAATCATATTGAACACATTCTAAATATGTGTATCCTACTTATGATGTTATCTCTTTGCTTCCCTTGGTATACTTAGCAATGCCCCTTGCCCGAGAATACTAAATTTCAAAGATTGTTTTCTGTTGAGGGATACAAAGATTGAAGGATGGTGAAATTTTTGTTGAGATTAATTTATAAAATCTGGCCTGTTCTTTTTTATACCAAACTTTAGCTTGTTTAAAGTCGTAGTTTTCGAATCTACTTTTTCTTCGAAATGTTTCGTTACTTGAGATGTTGGTGCTTATTAAAGAATGAAACTAGCGCACCTGATTAACTGTTCACTCACATTTGCATGAGAACAGATGCTTTCTTGCAGAACAAACATCATATACTATTGGCGATATAATTGAAATTTTGAATGTTTTATCATTGGCTTTACTTGTCATCTTTTTATGTTATTTCACACAGGAGATTGTTGGGTCTTAATTCTCAAAGTATTTATGGCTTATAATAAGAGTGACTTTTATCCTATGTAGGTCATTTTTTGTTATTTAAGATATTAAATATCAATTTTATGTATGAACTTAATTAATTTACTGTATATTACATTTTAAAATTTTTATAAACTATAATATTAGCCTTACAAATGTTGAAAATATTATATTATTGATGTAAAATATCGGTCATTCGGTCGGTCATTCGGTCGGACAAAGAAATGTCCATGTTTGGTTTGTTTTAATTCGGTCAAATTCGGTCGGTCAAATTCGATCGGACATACTTCGGACTTCGGACGGACGGACCAATTCGGACATCCGTGCCCACCCCTACACTTGACAGAGAGCAAGGATATTAATATGTCAATTATTTCATCAACCCAAGGCGTGATTGATGCACAGGCCCGCCGTGTATTAACTCTGAACACCATGAATTCACCCATCAACTTTTCCAACAGCTTGAGTGAGACCAGTAAGTAACATTGTTAGTATTGTAATATAATCGGAAACTCTTTAAAAAGAAAAAACCAGATAAAGAGTAAACACCAGTTAATCAACGAACTTTGTAAGATTGTTATGAAAAATTGGAGTCAACCTCAATTTAGCAAGGTTTGCTTTGTCCCGGTTCAAGAATTTTCACTGTAATTAATGATTAATAATTTCGCATTTGATGGTTATGATCTCCAGAGGCATTTTTTGATCGATTTGTTGTCTTTACATCTGCCATGATACACTCCAGATATTGAAAATTTCTCAAAGAGATTTACCGTATAAATAAAGTTTCAGCCTTTATTGTAAAATCCAACTTGTTCATAATCACTCAAAGTCATTATTTCATACACAGAGCTTTTCTCTGAGTTGTCTCATGATTAAATATTCTAAGACGAACATTCTCATTACATTTTTCTGTAGTGAAGAAGTTCACAAAAGCAAGGTAACACTGAGCTAGCTTGAGATAAACATCATATCATACATTTAGGACACTTAAAGAGTTGGCAAGTGATCAAATGAAAATGAATCAGCGGGGTTCACATGCCTCTGGATGCCACTGGAAGCCAGTTACTGGATAGTTCTGTGCTTGCACGGTGGAGACATAAACCTGAAAGACGGAGATGGATGCCAATCGAACATAGTATAACACTGTTCAATCGAGCAAAATATGTTGACAAGTTTGCATTGTTATTGTAAAACATATTGTATTGTAACAGATTGAAGTACCTTAGAGTGTTCATCTGTACTGGTTGTCAAGACCTTGAAAAAATTTGAGAGGGCTGGATATAGTGCAAAACGCTCCGGAGATATTCCATACTGCCGCAAATGTTCACTTAGTTAACAAAAGGCAAGAATTGCTACTGATTTGTTACATTGGGAAATGGGGTAAAAACCAATTGATACTGTTTTTGAAAAATAAAATAAAACTTACATGATGATTTTGCATGACTAGACACTCGGAGCTTAATTTTCGAAGCAACTCAGGAGGAAAGCTGCACAGGCATTCCAGGATCATTTTTGAAAACATAATCAAGGCCAATATCATGATATATAAATAATTGCATCTTGTTAGCCATTCTAAAATAAGAACCTCGTAAACAGTAGACAAACCCAAATAACGAAATAGGAAAGGCAACAATCTAACAATAATTTTATGCTTTAAGAAATACAAGGAACAGCAGATGGAAACCCACTTTAAGGGAAAAGTGATCTTTCGATCTGAAAAAGTAATACACCTAGATAAGATGATCAACAAAAAGATAATAACTGCTCTAGCAACTGTCATAAAGTATCTATAAGATACACAGAACCAACAGTAAAATCTTACCAACAAATAACCTCTTTTAATCACTGAAATTCCAAGGAGTGTCACACATTTAATGATGTGTCATCTTTTAAGCGTGGAAATAAATGAAAAACATCAATGAAACTTCAGTCAAGGCTAGCATATACCTTTGGAATACCGTCTCATCCAGAATTACATTTCTAGTAAATTCGAGAGTTGAAACCTTTGGAATACCACCTTGTAGAGCTTCTACTTCCTTGGAGGAAAACTTGTAAAGTGTCTACTATCAACTTGTAGAGGCATCCGGCAGCAGGTCGGGGAGGAGGGCTGAGGTCGAGGAGGACGACGTGGGGAAGGGCGGCAGCAGGTCGGGGAGGAGGGCGCCGGTCGAGGACGACGACATGGGGAGGGGTGGCAGCAGGTCGGGGAGGAGGATGACGACGTGGGGAGGGGTGGCGGCGGCGGCGGCTGGTCGGCGAGGATGGGTGGCGGCAAACAAAAAGGAAGATGGGGGGCTGAGGTCGAGGAGGACGACGTGGGGAGGGGCGGCAGCAGGTCGGGGAGGAGGGCTGAGGTCGAGGAGGACGACATGGGGAGGGGCGGCAGCAGGTCGGGGAGGAGGAGGACGACGACGTGGGGAGGGGCGGCAGCAGGTCGGGGAGGAGGACGACGACGTGGGGAGGGGCGGCAGCGGCGACCGGTCAGGGAGGATGGGCGGTGGCAAATAAAACAGTAAGATGGGGCAGAACGTAGGGTTTTTTAAAAACTTCAACAAATCTGGACCGTCCTTGTGATCGGACGGTCCAGAGGAAGGGCAACCGCAGAAAGATTTTCTGAGGTCGCCCCTAGGGTACCCAATCCCATATATATATATATATATATATATATATATATATAGACACACACGAGAAAAGTTTTTAACAGCCAAAAGCATGAAGAAATTCCTGCTCTAAACTTCAATCTAGATTGTCCAATCATAACGGGCGCCCAGATTTGTAGCTCAAAATGAATTATAGATAATATTAAAAACCTTTTGATATATTATTTATCTCTCCTTTGTTAGTTGTTAGTTAAAACTAAAAACTTTTTCATTTGAAAGTTTCTAAAATAACGATTTATTATACAGTTGTGCACCCTCCCTTGTACAAACTCTATCCACCCCATAGAGGAGAGACCCCTACCCAAACAGCGTGCTTAAAGCATGTAAGCATGTACTTTAGGAGTGCTTAAAGCAAGTATTTCACCTTCCAGCTTCCCGGAGTCGATGTTTGCTGGAATGTAACTAAATATATGCCTTATTGTTAGTTGTTGGAAAGTATGCTTTCATAAAAAAATACATTAAACAATGGCTATGTTCAATAATAGAACATGATCTTTTCCATAAGAATATAAAATAAAAGAAAAAAATATTACTTATAACTATTCATTTATATGATTTTGTTATAAAAATGTCATGAATAATCTTAATTTTTATTTGACTTTTTTCTTTTAAAATAAATGAAATATGTTTGATTGTATTTTAGATTTTTAAGGCACTTATTATGAAAAGAAAAAATAAAAACTCCTATAATGAGGCTTGTCACGAGTGAAAATAAATAACAAGCTTTGTAAGCCACTCAAAATTATTTTTACATCTAATACCTACTAGTTAACTAATATTTGGTATACTAGTGGTATTATAAAGTTTTAACTTTTGTTAACTAGTTTAGAAGAGATAACTTACGTCTATTAATTTATACTTCAGTTTGGATATTGGATGGGTTTATAGAATGATGAAATAAAATAAAGATTAAAATTTTCTAAAGGTGATTGGATTGTGCTATCTCCGAAAGATTAGTCTCACATTCAATATCATCCAACATCTACTAAGATAAGATTGAACATATTAGTGGAATGTGCTTATAGATCTTCTGACTTATGTTAACTCTGTTGAATGGTGGACTTAGGACCAACAATTTAAACTTGGGGGTCATTGTAGAATTTTAATATGTCCAAAAAAAAGTCCCGTAGCATCCTAATTTTGGCCTAGGCATGGACCGAACCATGATGTTACAATGTGAAAAATTATATGTTGGATTATTTATCAGACTTACTTTATGAAAGTAGATCTCAACCATCAAAGAGGCTTAAGATGTAATCTTGTAAGACTTACATACAATGCATGTTGATTATACTACCTTATGAAGGTTCTTATACTTAAGCTCTTAATATAAGCACTCCGAGTTATGGGAGAGGTAATACCTTCCCGGCAAGTAAGAGGTTGACTTTTCAAAATACAGATGATCACTCTGAGTTATATAAAGGCAACATCCCCAATGCAATTAAGAGGTTCAATTTTTCATAGATGTAAATGTATGATCCAGTTTTTATTCTTAGCTTTGACCTATGAGTTAGGTGTCTTATTCTTATGATGATCTTGAACTAGTAAACACAAGGGGTCATGGTTACCCATTCTACATACCCACAAATTGTAATTTAAAACACAGACAAAAGTATCAAGAAGTGGCAGAGCATCATACCTGAGCACTTGGTCTTCACATAAACTCTTTAAGCGGTGTGAAGCGTATGTTCCTCCAGTCCACGTTATACTATCACGTAGACACAAATGCAACCAAATATCTTTTATGTACATGGTGTTCTCTAACATCAATTTTAGGACTTTGAGGCTTACTCACAGTGAAAATGATCATTAAAAGGCCCCACAGTTAACACCCTGTATAACGATAATAATAACAACAAAATAATATGGCACACATGGTTCACTCATACATTGCACACATATAACATCACAGCCTAAGGTTAGGGTTTTTATCCACAATAACACAGCCCATAATCGTGTAGTTCTCAAAAGACATAAGGTCAAATCCCCATAATACATAAGCCATCGCTCAATATGAATACAAAACACTATAACATAGCATTGTTCCCCACCATGAGCCTCTCGATTTGTCCACCAACGTCTGCCACTAAGAGGGATACTTACATACATAAATATAACAAATTAGTGAGCAATCAAACTTGTTTGATTATCAATCTAAAAACAAACTAGTGATAAACAATACTGACAGATGGGTATCTTAATATCAATGAGAAATCATGAAACTTTTAAAATATACCACATGGTAGTAAAACAACTTCATATTTATATACAGATATACTTATGCCCTCACATCATCCATATATCGTCTGTCACGGTACTTAGGTGGTTTTGAATAGTGTTAGTGCTATAATTTTTAGAAACACGTTGCATTCACAGAACTCTCCTATATTACACTACTTTAAAGTGTAAAGGAATATTAGTGCAATTCATACATGTCTGTATGACTCACACTCTACTTTATAGTACTTATATAATAGGCCAAAGTAGGGACTTAAATCATATGATTTCTAGATCTTTAGTTCGAAAATCAACAAGAGATCTCATCCTTATAATTTTATTAAACTGCAGAATAACTCCATTAAATAGCCCGACATTAGAGGGATCTGATAAAACATAGCCAATGTCGTCATGTCTAAAAGTCAGATAAATCTAGACACTCAAGGAGTCAAGTAGAGATGAATCAAGGGAGTCCTACTAACTTAGATGAGTCAAGCTTCTAATCATTACTCGGCGAGCACACTCTGTATATCCTAGCAAAGAGATGAATCTGAATCATACTCGGATCCTATATACATGCAAAACAAGGCAATGTCTCATCACATGCACATACATTAAAAGATTTAATTAACTTAATTAACACACTTAATGACTCATTAAACCTCATTAGGTAATTTTAATTAAAGTTAAGGGTGGTAAGTACACTTAGTGAACAATCTTACACATAGAGTATAACTGAATTGACTTGATTGGCCAATTTTGAGATGGATCAAGCACTGTCCAAATGAGCCAAAATTTAGACCAATGGGCCTCGACATCCTAAGGGTCATACACATAAATCGTCATAGGGTAGCCCATGGGCCAACACCACGAATTTTCTAGGGTTGTGCACCAAATTTCCTAAGGCATGTTTTTGGTCCTCGAGACTCCAAATGGACATGGGTAAACTGGAGCTAGTTAGCCAGAATTGTGAGCTTTGAATCCTTTAAAATTTACCAAGTATTTTGGCCTGAGTGAACTCGGGAATGGGAGGCATTGTCTAGGACATTTTTGGAGCTAGGTGGACCCATACGACTTGGGCAACTTTTACCGAAAAATCTAACAAAATTTACAGTGATGATGTAGGGGCACAACCTAAGTTCTGGATAAAATTTAGGCACTTTTATCACCAAATTGCTAGACTTTAGGATTTTGTAATGGGAGCTAGGGAACTAGGGTTTCACCCTTCAGTCTGGTACACACCCAAAATTGTAATTAACTAACCCCATAAACTATTGTTAACTTAGCCTAAAATTTACATCCTTCCAATAAATACTTAGTATGTCCTTAGGTATTTTTTACAAATTTTATAAAAATATTTTAGCTAGTTCAACAAGGAGCACAATCTTAGAGTATGACATATCACATCAAGAGAAAAACAAGTACACAATGTGATTAGGAGTTTGTTTCATGCCCTTAATGAGGTTATTTTAGCATGGTGATTTAACACAAAAAAATAACATTGTAACCAACAATTATGAAAAAGATTGCATCCAAACACAACTTACAACAGGATGGAAAAAAGTAAAAATTGGCAGGTAGGCTAATAGAAATAGTAAAGGAGCCAACATTCGCCAATTTTGGGACCCATACATGCTGCTACGCGCCCTATCAGATGAAAAATACTCCATAAACTTGTATATCTACTTCTTAGGAACATAAAATCACCAAGATCATGCAACAATATATTCTACATCATGAGATGAATTTTTTGCCGAAATAGTGCATATCTGAGCATATAGATATTGTAAAAGTCATAACTATTTTTATAAAAATAAAAATAACATAATTCTGAAGCCTAACAACTCCTAACAAATATATCTACATGTTAGAAATTCTAGAAAAATAACAACAATCACAAACAGGTAGCACACAACCAATACAACAAGGAGTAGAGGTAAAAGTTGAAGCCGCACTTCAAGGGGGACCATGGGTGGGTATCTTGGGGCTTCCTACCCCTACAACCCTAGGTGCTTGGCAAGGCTTGGAGTGGCTAGGGAAGACTGCAAGAAGCTGGGGAGAAAGTAGAGGAGCCAAGGAGAGGAGAGGAGGTCGGAAGGAATAAGGCCAAAGGGGATGAAAAGCTCGGGAAATACCTTCTATTTATAGGCAGAAAGGAGTACTAGAGCAAGGGCACCAACCCAATGCAAGGGTGCTGGCCTCTACAAGCCGAATGATGAAAAACCTAGATCTAGACCATGCACACCTGCTGAGCCAAGCCATGCGCAAGGTTGGGTCCCAATGCCTTCGCTCTAGACAAAAAGGAAGGAACTTTCAAATTGGCCGCAATTGTGCTGGACTACAGCCTTTCCATCCTTACTTGAAAACCTAAGCCTGAAAAATATTAGTGCAAGGGCCTTGGGAGAATGTTCACTCTGTTTCCATCATTTGATGATATGTTACTTTAGTGGGAGTTTGTAATAAACTGCAGTATTTTGGTTTAAGGTTCACTCTGTTTTGGTATTTTGGTGATCTCATAAGGTTGGACCAGTTGAAAATAGGCATGTTCAGATCAAATTACATGTAATTTTCATGCTACACATCCATACTTGATCTATGTCATTTGATTATGTTGTGTATGTGACCATGGAAGGTTTAGTTACGCTCATTGTGACGAAAATCGCCTTGATCCTATATTGACATTGATTAATGGACGAGATTGTTATTTTGGTATAATGACATATGTTTCGAGCTCATAAAGTTATACAATTATTTTGTGTATATATTAAGTCCAAGTGGGAGATTGTTGGAAATTGGACATAAATATATACATGAATCAGGAATTGTATCATATGTTATTATATAAGGTTGGCTAAATTAAATTGATCTACTAAAGTTAAAGGTTATGAGCCATAAATTAAGGTGTGGAATTTAATGAGAAAAATGTGGAATTTAATGTGTAGATACCTTTTCATAAATTCTCTTTCGTTATGGGTGGAATTGAATTTATGGAACTAAGGCTATAAATATGGAGGTTATGGTCCCTGAATTCATATCTGGTTTTCGTTCTGGTATCCCATTGTCCAGAACTTTGGTTTAGAAAACTAGTCTTGAATTTGGAAGATCCAAAACCTAAGTGATGAAGACTCTGATTTCTTTATGGCTTCAGGTACGCTTCCGCTATTACATTTATTTATTTTATTTCTCTCGATAATTTGATATGAAATCTAATAAAGTCTATCATAGCCATGTTGAAGAGCTCCAATGCTGTATCCCTCACTCGTTTCATCGTCCAGCCATAGCACAACATTCCAGGACGACAGCAATGGCGGCACTTGTCCCCTCGGCAGTGGCAATGCGTAGCACGGAGGTGACTGCAAGGCATAGCAGTGCAAGGAATGACGACGTGGCACAGTGGTGACGTGGTGGTGGGCGGCAACGCTAAGTTAACGAAAGATTTGGGGGCTTAAGCACGGCAACTATTTTTTAATCATTCTAAGAGTTGTGGCTGGCTTGCGACTGCTACCTCCTATCACAAAAAAAAAACTTTTAAAATAGTGACCATTTAGCAACCGCTGAATCGATTGCAGAATATGATTTAATTTTTGCAACAGTATTTTGCTATCGGACAGCGTGGTTACAAAAAAATGAGGTCACTAATATGGTTGCAAAACAAACAATGTCATTTAAACATTTTAAAGATTAACTAAACAAAACATTGCAAAACAAAACAAAACAAACAATGTGATTTAAGATTAACTAAACATTTAAGACCTAACTAAATGTTATTTTTTGTTTCAACTTTAAATTACAAAATTGAGTTTTTAAACAAACAATATGTCTCAAAGTAAAGAACTTATAAGTTTTATATAACCACTCCAAAAATCCTTAAAATTTTAAGCATAGAAGTAGGTAGTTTTTCCTAATATTTTCAATTTAATAACATTGTAAAGATAATTGATGATGAAAAACATAAATAATGATTCAAATATTTAGTTATAAGATATTCAACTAATTTATTAACATCAACATCGACATTATAAAAAAATTAATATAAGTAATAGTTTATAAATTAGGATAGAATTAATCTTTATTGAAGATTAATCATATTTAATCAGGATATATAAGTAATACAAAATTACTTACCTTGTGTGCTGCATAAGCCAGGGAAACAAGCCTTTGGTTCTGGTAAAATCAAAGTAATGTCTCACATATCGTGTTTTGTATTGACCGGAAACACACACAAACACACATGAATAATATTATATATATATATATATATATATATATATACACACACACACATATGTACGAGAAAAAATTTTATCCACCAAAAGCAGAAAGATATTCCTTCCTCAAATTTTAATCTAGGCTGTCTAATCATAACGGGCCCAGATTAAATATCCTCCTAATTTCAATCCCTAACCCTCTCGAACCATTGCACCCCACTTTAAGCGACCCAGGCCACCCGAGGCAACGGCCTTGCCTCCTAGACGGCTTCATATATATATATATATATATATATATATAGTGAAGAGGTATCAATAAATGCTAACACCTTTTAGTTGATGACTTTTCATCAAATGGTTGTTACCTTCAGAATATGTATAACCATTAGCCATTCAGAATATCTAACATTTATGTTATATTTGAGTTGTTTTTAAGAATAATATAGTAAAAAGAAGCACTATTTATACTATTTCTTTATATTGTTTTGTTATTAATTATAAGAGCAACATAAATAATCTTAATTTTATTTGAATTATGATTATTGGCATATTTGTTGGTGCAGTATCCTGTTAGCATATGTTAGACCATTGGCTTATAAAAAAGAATATTGTTAAAATTTGTAGCTCAAAATGTCTTTTGATGAATTACAGATAATAATAAAAACCTTTTGATATATTACTTATCTCTCCGTTGTTAGACGTTAGTTAAAAATAAAAACATTTTCTTTTAAAAATTTCTAAAATAACGATTTATTATAAAGTTGTGCATCGCCCCTCATATGAACTCTATCCACCCCATAGGGGAGAGTCCCATCCAGACGAGCGTGCTTAAAGCATGTAAGATATAGCATGTACACTAGGAGTGCTTAAACCAAGTGTTTCACCTTCCAACTTCCCAGAGATGATGTTTGCGGGGATGTAACTAAATATAGACCTTATTGTTAGCTGTTCGAAAGTCTGCTTTCATAAAAAACTACATTAAACGATGACTATTTTCAAGGATAGAACGTTATCTTTTCCATAAGAATATATAATAAAAGAAAAAAATATTACTTATAACTATTCATTTATATGATTTTTTTTATAAAAACGTCATGAATAATCTTAATTTTTATTTGGCTTTTTTTCTTTTAAAATAAACAAAATATGTTTGATGGAATGTTTAGATTTTTTAGGCACTTATTATGAAACAAAAAAATAAAAACTCCTATAATGAGGCTTGTCACGAGTGAAAATAAATAACAAGCTTGGTAAGGCACTAAAAATTATTTTACATCTAATGCCTGCTAGTTAATTAAGATTTAGTATACTAGTGGTATTATAAAGTTTTAATTTTGGTTAACTACTTTAGAGGAGATAACTTAGGTCTATCAATTTTTACTTTTGTTTTGATATTGGGTGGGTTTATAGAACAAAGAAATAAATTTAAAAATGAAATTTTCTAAAGGTGAATGGATTGTGATATCCCCGAAAAATTAACGCCACATTCAAAATCATCCAACATTTACTAGGATAACATCCAACATATTAATGGAATGCATTTATAGATCTTCGACTTATGTTAAATTGGTTGAATGGTGGACTTAGGACTATCAATTTGATCTTGGGTTGGGTCGTTATAGAATTTTAATATGTCAACAAAAAAAAGGTCCCATAACACCCTCATTTTGGCCAAGACACGAACCAAACCGTGTTATGCTTTGAAAAATTGTTTGCTGGACTATTTTTCAGGCTTACTTTATGGAAGCGGATCTCAACTATCAAAGACGCTTAAGACGGTAATCTTATAGGGCTTACATACAATGCATGATAATTATACTACCTTATGAAGGTTCTTATCCTAAAGTTCTTAATATGAGCACTCCAAATTACGGGAGAGGCAACACCATCTCGGCAAGTTAGAGGTTGACTTTTCAAAATATAGATGATAACTTCGAGCTACATAAAGGCAACACCCCAATGTAGCTAAGAGGTTCAACTTTTCATAGATGTAAATGTGTGATCTGGCTAATATTCTTAGCTTCGACCTTCGAGTTAGGTGCCTTAGTTTTATAATGATGCTGAACTTATAAGTACACATAGGGGTTGTAATTTAAAACACAGACACATGTATCAAGAAGTGACAAGGCATCATACCCAAGCACATGGTCGTAACATGGACTCTTTTTTCACAGTGTGAACCGTATGTTCCTCCAGTTCACATTATACTCTCACGTTGACACAGATGCAACCAAATATCTTTAGTGTTCCAACATTAATTTTGGGACTTTGAGGCTTACTCACCTTGCAAATGATCATTAAAAGGCCCCAAAGTTCACACCTTGCACAAGGATAATAATAATAACTAAATAATATGGCACACATGGTTCACTAATACATTGCACACATCTAACATCATAGCCTAAGGTTTGGGGTTTTCACCCACAATATTACAGCCCATAATCCTATAGTTCTCAAAAGACATAAGGTCAAATCCCAATAATCCATAAGCCATGGCACCACATGAATACGAAACACTATAACATAGCACTATCCCCCGCCATGAGCTCTCGATCTGTCCACATACGCCCGCCACTAATAGGGATACTCACCTACAAGTTTGATTACCAATAAGAAAAATAACCACTGATAAACAATATTGACAGATGTGTATTTTAATAGCCACGAGAAAGCATGAAACTTCCAAAATACACCACATGGCAGTAAGCTAAGGTTGACATAGACGACATAAGAAAAATGTCGGAACAACTTCATATTTATATATAGATATACTTACCCCCTCATATATGCCATATATCGCCCGCCACAATACTTAGGTTTTTTGAACAGTGTTAGTGTCTTAATTTTCAAAAACATGTTGCATTCGCAGCACCCTTTTATATTGCACTAGTTTATGGTGTAAAGGAATACTAGTGCAATTCATACATTTCCGTACGACTCACACTTTACCTCACAGTACTTACATAATAGGCCTAAGTAGGGACTTATATCATATGATTTCTAGATCTTTAGTTTAAAAACCAACAAGAGATCTCATCCTTGTAGTTTTATTAAACTGCAGAATAACACGTTGAAATAGCCTAATGTCAGAAGGATCCGATAAAAAGCCACTGATGTCGCCTTATGTCTAAGTTCAGATAAATTTTGACACTTTAGATTTCAAGTAGAGATGAATCAAGGGATTCCTATGGCCTCGGATGAGTCAAGCTTCTCATCATTAATTGGCGAGCACACTCCGCATATCCTAGCAAAGAGATGAACCTGAATCATACTTGGATCCTATAGACACATAAAACAAGGCAATGTCTCAGCACATGCACATACATTAAGAGACTTAATTAACTTAATTCTCCTACTTAATGACTCGTTAAACCTCATTAGGTAAATTTAATTAATGTTTAGGATTGTAAGTACACTTAGTGGACAATCTACACATAGGGTATAACTGAATGGACTTAACGGGCTGACTTTTTAGACAAATCAAATAGTGTCCAAATGAGCCAAAATCTGAACCAATGGGCCTTGACATCCTAAGGGTCATACACATAAATCATCATAGGCTAGCCCATGGGCCAACACCACTAATTTTCTAAGGCTGCACACCTATTTTCCTAAAGCTTGTTTATGGGCCGGGAGACTCCAAATAGACCTGCGTAAATTGGGCTAGTTAGCCTACACTGTGGGCTTGAATATTTTAAAATTTACCAAGTATTTTGACCTGAGTGAACTCATGAAAGGGAGGCATTGTCTTGGACATTTTTGGAGCTGGGTGGACCTATACGACTTGGGGAACATTTACCATAAAATCTACCAAACCTAAAGGTACCAAAATTTGTGGTGAGGATGTACGGACACAACCTAAGTTCTCGATAAAATTTTGGAAAATTCATCACCAAACAACTAGAGTTTAGATTTTGTAATGGGCGCTAGGGAACTAGGGTTTCACCCTACATTCTAGGACACACCCTAAAATTGAAATTAACTAACCACATAAATGATTTTTAACTTAGCGTAAAATTTACATCCTTCCAATAAATACTTAGTATGTCCTTAGGTATTTTTTTACAGATTTTATAAAAATCTTTTAGCAAGTTCAACAAGGAGCACAATCTTAGAGTATGACATATCACATCAAGAGAACAACAAGCACACAATGTGATTAAGGAGTTTGTTTCAGGCCCATACCATGCATGCCTGCTGAGCCAAGCCATGCGCAAGGTCGGGTCCCAATGCCTTTGCTCTAGACAAATAAGGAAGGAAGTTTCGAATTGGGCGCAAGTGCGCTTGACTAGAGCCTTTGCACCCTTATCTGAAAACCTAAATATGAAAAATGTTGGTGAAAGGGCATTGGGAGAGTGCCCTTACACCAGAGCAGGTTGTACAAACATAGGGTTTGCACCCCAAGGTGATTGGCGACCTTGAAAATTGCACCACGTGTCCCACAGGGGCTAGGATAGATGGTAAGGAGTTATAAATACACAACAATTGCAAGATAAAGAGTGCATGGCAGGCCATATAAAGGCTTTGAAGTTAGGAATACATTGGATGGAGCTGCACCTATTCAACCAAACCGAACAAACCATGCCACTTCTCTACTTATATTTCTCTTCTTTTCAACACCAACATATCATATATGAAGCAAACGCACAAAACTCGTGGCCATGAAACTTGGGCCGACGATCCCAAAAGCCAACGCCATTTTTTACCATTGACACAAAAACTCAACGACATCAGACAAAGTTTAAGGTCAAGCAATTAATCACAGTCGAGAGTAAGAATATAGAAGCAACTACACCATGGGAAGACGTCATTCACATCTTTAGTTCGGACCTTTAATTAATGTGTTATTAAAGATTACAATCATAGAAGTTGTAAGATAGGACTTCACTTATTTTCTGACTTGCCCATCTGACATGAATTTTCTTTATGCCATTTCCTTCTTCAAAATATTTTTTCGCATAAGAAATCGAGCAGAAGAACTCTTAACAGCTGAAAATGGAGTGCATACATGTCTTCTATTCACCACCAAATTGTATAGACTGCAACTATTGACTGATTTAAGTAATGAAGTTACTTGGTGAGCCCAACTACTGCACTAAGTAACAGAAGGGAACGCTAGAGAAATAAAAAATCTGCTATATAAAACAAAAATAAAAAGAATATGAATGTATATGCTATATGATCACTTGTTGCGAAGTGTAGGAGCCCAATCAACTGATCAGGATCTCCTTCAGAGCGGGCAGCGAGTGTAGTAGTACTGCTTGTAGGAGCCACAGCAAGGGGTGCCAAGTTGAGAAACTCCGCTCTTTGCCAAAAGGAAGGAGGCTCGGCCATCGCAGCAGTGCACGGCCGATCACAAGAGTTCAGTAGAAGCAAGAGTAGGCACAGACAAGAAGCAGCATTAGCCGATTTAAAAACCATGTCGACGACCTGCGACAACTGTTCGCTCAAGAGTTTGCCTATCGACGAAAATGAAAGGGAGCTTATACGAGAAGAGATCCGAGAGACAGACCTTGTTCTGGCAAATTAACTAGATGAAATGGTGGATACCCATTTCATTCTCCATGCTATGCCTGCAGTTGAACTGATTAAAATATAGCGACAAGTTTTGATGGTTCTCGAATCCCCTGGTTGTAGTCACATGACCAGTCCCTTGAATCCTGGAACCTTCTTAAGTATAATTTTCTGAACACTTGGAATTCTGGACTTTGAAGAGTGCATTCAAAACGCATTGTCGAGTTGAGAATTGTTAAATTAGAAGTAGCAGCTTATTCTCCTCCTCTTCGTATGCTTGAGACAATGCGGGCTGGAACCTTTTTGGCCGTTGTCCCCGGAACATTCAAAAGCCTTTCTGGGGGAAGATGCAAATTAAAATGCAATGGAGCATCAGAGAGTTATCAATATTGTTTGTCCTTGATCACTTCTTTTTCCAAACCTATTGTGTTGGTGTGGAGCCCGTAGAGATATTGTTTGTTGTTCCTAGATTAGTGCTGGCCACGCATAATTGATCACATTGAGTGGCTTGTTAATTATACTAATTAGTAAAGAGGTTTTTATAAGTGGGAGGCGGGATTGTAATCCAAGTGAATCTGTTCCACTTGAAGTAGGGAAATTTCCAAGCCTTTGTGAATTATGTACTTCCTGCCATGCATTCACCTGAGGCTTCTTGTGTTTGGATATTATTGAACCAGTACAGGAGAGATGATCACAAAAGCATGTTTCAAATTTTAGCAGGGTGCTGCTATGGTGAAAGAAAGAGACTTGACTATTGCAACGTTATTGGTTAATTGTTTGTCGTGACTTGGTATTGAAACATTTGAGGTCACAGAAATTAAGTTGAAATGGAAGAGAGTGGGCCTCATGGTGTGAATATAAAAAGATGAATGTTTTCGTTCACAATAACTACCAGTCGCTGCATAACTTTGCTAAGACATAAATTGCCACGTGAATTGCACAGAATCTTCAGATGGAAAGCTTAGATCTCATTTTAAGGTTTTTTTATTGTGTAATGACTTAGTAGCGTCGATTTAGTGAAGGCTAATTTGATTCGTGCGTCCACTCCTTGGCCGATGCTTTTCACGTTCAGACGCGACTTTTGATGCAAACACTTACAGATTATTTTTTTTACCTAAAATAAAATAAAACCAACAATGCGGGAAAAGTTGGGGCCAATTGTTCACAATATTAGCATCAGATTGGGATCTAATTTCACCAAGAGAACGGTCAAGACTCGTCCCAGGTCTCCAAATTAACAGCCAAATCGTATGCTACATTTCCTTGCTATTTGTTCGTTCCGGTCTTCAAGCAGTTGATCTCATATTGCTAAATGAGGATATACGGGCAATGCCACAACAGCGGTCCCAGCTAATTCAACAAGCAACTTCCATAGCACCAATATAATCAACTCCGTGGTTAGAGCCTCAACATGAATTTCTTATTCAATATTACATGTCAAACACTCCATTAACTTTCAACTAACCGTGTCCAGAAGGTTTACACACGATGACACAGAGACCTGAACAATTAGAACTAGCTCGGCAGGCTCTCTATATATACAAGGTCGAACTCTTTCCCTCTCTTCAATAACAAGCTCCGAAAGTAAGGAGAACTACTTGAGCTTCGATAGATAGACAAGTTTTGCTGTTCGATTCCTTATTCCAGTACACAAAGAATTGCATGCATGGCTTCCATCAAATGCATTAATCTTGTTTTAGTGGCAATGTTTTTGCTCATCCTCGTGGGCCTGAGAGCTAGTGAAGCCACTCGGATTTTGGTGGATGTTTCTGAGAGCAAGCCAAAGCGGCCATTGCCACCTCCCCCGGGGTGCTCGAATGATGGCCAAAACAATGGTGGCAAATGCCCTCCTCGGAGGGAGGAGAATATGGTCTCCTCTACCAACTCTTCCTTGCCTCACAAAGTAGCTTCGGCACCATCTCTTTCACTATGCACCAACGAAGAGCAGCGAAGGAATGGCGGAAAATGCTCACAGCAACAGGCGAAGCTGAAGAGTTTGGTCGTGCATGGTCACCAGTGAACATTACGAAGAGCCCCTCAAGCTAGACGCATGCATATCTAGTATATATTTTGATTTAACAAGAACTGAACAATATGATAATCTGCACGCATCTATTCATAGTTTGCATCTTTTACAGATGGAATAATTGGTTGGTACTTATATGATTTTATCATGAATCATATTACTGGAAATATATAAAGTGCAATTTGGCAATAAATGGAATGATGGATATATATCTTGAAGAATGCAAATATAGAAGACCAGGCGATCGATCATGCTCACGCTCTACTACAAAACAAGGTATATGCATAGGAAATATAGCCCTGAAAAATTCTTCCCATTCAGTTACCACGGTGAAATATTAATCGAAAAAAATGGTGGGAAGATTTGCATCAGACATATATTCTAACATTGTCATGAATGCAACAGAATAATTTAGAAAAGATATTTTATTGACTTAACAATCAATTCATAACCTCACTAAGCCCATGTTTGTTCCGAAAAAAAAGATTTATATTCATGGTCCGCAGCCTTATTACTCCGGTACCTACTCTTCTCCAACTCCATCTTGATCTTTGCTATGGAGGAGGAGAGGCCATATTAGCTGCACAACGTGCCGCACAACCCCATCATCAAAATACACAAAATCTATGATTTCTCTTCCCAAGAAATCATTCAAGTTCGAGGGAATTATGATTTTAATCATGATACTTGCATCTCATATACATTAATTTTATGAAAACAAGATGAATTGACGAAGAAAATCGAGAAAAGTTGACGAACCAAGCAAGCACTAACCTCCCCCTCTCCCCCTTCTTTAGGTCAATTGCTTTTTAGAGAGAGAGAGGTTGACCTCTCTGTACAATTATATACTAATTATATCATTAAGTATTTCAAGTATTCTACTCCTATTAATTAATTAAATCCTAATATGACTCGCATTTATCCAAAATGGATTTTTACTTCATAATACCACCTTAGATAGGAGTTCCAAATCACAAAAATGCCTTTTCAAACTCTATTATTCTCCATTATTTTGTCATATCAAAATATTATTTTTTTATTAACTTGTAAAAACTCAATTTTCTCCGACGTCATTATCTAATAACTTGGTCATATAATCAATGTCAAAGAGTCATATCTCATTCTCTAGAACTTGAACTTTCTTTTACTTGATTCTTTTTTTGATGGATTCCTTATAATATCTAGTTTTATTATCCTAAAATTTGATAATTTTTAGACATTTATTCCAAGTTATATAAATTTTTAATGATGACATGTGTGGATTACTTGCTCTAACCCAACTCGGTTAATTTATTTTATCATAAAATTCAATCCGGCCTACGATCTCACATTCTCCCCACCTTTAGGAATTCCCTGAAAATTAACTATACTAAGTTCATTTCTAAATCACTATATTTCATACCTTCCTACTCCTTTGTCAATCCTTCTTTATGTGTCCTCTCTTCCCGTAGTTGAAACACTTAAGTAATTTAGAACACTTCCTATAATGTTGTTGGGTTTTTCACCAATTCACATTAAAAAACTTAATAGTCATTTTTTGATTTGTTGTTTATCACATTAGTGTTTATTGTTTTCTATACTTATATGTAATTATGTTAGTTTATATAGAAGTTTAATGAGGTGACTATATTTGGTTAATTCACTCATATTCTTCTATATAATGAAGAATTCTTTTAATATTAAAAAGAATATCCTTTGGAGAGTTCTTGACTATGTTTGGTTCATAAATGAAAAATTTTAGATAAAATTTTCATCATCTCAAGATAAAGTTGGGGTCTGTAATTCAAGGTTTTAGGTAGTTTCATATTTCTTTTGATATGTATGCTATTTCTCATATTGTTTTTTTTCATGAGTTGTATTTTTTAATCTTGTTATTGGTTTGATTTGCGTTGGGAGAGATTTCATAAATTGTATTTTCGATACGTAATTCTAAGAGAGTTTTTTAATCAAAGTTGATTGTGTGGGTTGGTTTTCTTTCTCTAATTTGGAAGGTAGTTTCCATCCTTTTATTTTATCTTTGTGTCTCCTATGTCATTTTAAATTTGTTTTTGTTTTGTCTTGAGTGGAAATATTTTCTTTCGGTTGATTATCCTAGAGCGCCTATTTCCGAACAAGTGGCATTGGATCTCTGGTTCTTTCTTTGTGTTTGTCTTGATTTTGTGTAGTAACCTTTTGAATCAACATGAAACATGAGAAACATGTTAGGATGGTTGCCCTTGAGGGTAAGTCTATTTGGCATTAGTGAAAGTGTCGTATAATTGATTATTTATGATTTATATGATCCAATTCATGGTCCTCCTGAGTCGTCAAGCTCTAACCACAGTTGAGTGCTACTTTGGTTGTGGTTGATGAAGGGAAAGCTCCTTCGATTCCTCCTTGTCTGCCTACAGCTAGGTTGAGTCGAGTGGTACGAATGAATGGACCAAGATGGAGAGGAAGTACATAGTTTTGATCAAAGAATGGTTAGAACATAATGTATATAACCATTTGACCAGAACAACAGCTGCCGAGGAGCTTTAGGATAAGTCCTTGTATATGTATGAGTGAGACACTCCTGGGAATCAGAACCTGCCGGTTAGAAGGTTGATGAATCCTTGCTACAAGGATAGGACAGAGGTCAATGATTATATCAGTATGGTATGCAAGATATATTAACTCAATAGTATACTTTGGATGATGATGACTGGTAAGCTTGTCTATTATTATCAGAGTCTTAGGAACCATTGGTTATTTCTTTGAATAATTCAAACAAGTAGCTAACATTTGATATGGTTTCAGATTGTCTTCTGAGTGAAGTGGTAAGATGAAAAACACAGCAAGTAACCTTCTCTAATTCATCTAAAATGTTGGCTTTTAAAGATAGTTCCTGTGGAAGAGTGTTGAGGTGGAAGAGAAAAGAGTGGGGGAATGTCTAAATTAAGAAACAATACCTTCAAATGTTTTTATTGTGATAAAATTGGCCATAAGAAGCAAAACACGTACAAATACAAGAAAGATCTAAGAGATTGTAAAGGGGTTGACAATAAGGGTGTTGTCAATGTTGTAAGAGAAGATGCACTAATCATACTTGATGATACTAGTTGGGTGATTGATTCTGGTCCATCATTTCATGCTACCCTATGTAGAGATTTCTTCAACATTTACGTGACAATTGATTCTAGGTGTCATGAGATGGGCAACAATGGTACTTCTTAAATTATTGGTTATGTTGATGCACATATTGTGACCAATTCTGGTTGCAGACTTGTTTTGAAAAGTGTGCATCATATTCCTAATTTAAGATTGAATTTGATATCAACAGGTGTGTTGGACAATGAGCGTTATGTTTTACAATCTTCATATGGCTTATGAAAAATGGTGAAAGGATCTTTAGTGGTTTCTATAGGGCAGCAGTACAATATTCTTTATAGGACTACATCTAGTTTGGTTCATTGGGAGGTTGATAATACCTTTACAACTCTCATAGTTGATTTGTAGCTTAGGAGATTGAGACACATAAGTGAGAAGGGGCTAGAGTTTCTGAAGAAAAAATATTTTCCTCAATTTGATGGGAAAACACTTGGCTAGAAAACAATATAGGGTTTCTTTTGTATCAACTCACAAGAAGAAGACTCAGATACTTGAACTTGTACATTCTAATGTGTGTGGTCAAATAGAGATGATTTCTCTTGGTAGAGCTTCTTATTTTGTCATTTATATTTATGATATTTTAAGGAAGGTATGATGTTATTGTTTGAAGAGTGAAAGTGATGTGTTTAGTACTTTTAAATCATTTCATGTTCTTGTACAGTGAGAAAAGGGTGAATTTTGAAATATTTAAGAAGTGATAATGGACGTGAATAGTGTTCTAATGAACTTCAAATTTATTGTGCCGAACAAGGCATTTAGTATGAGAAGAATGTCCCCTACAACCCATAATTCAATGGAGTGGCTCAGAGGATGAACAGAACATTTTAAGAAATGGTTGTGTATGCTTTCTGCAGCAAAATTACTACCTTAAGGATTTTGGACTGAAGTTGTTTGTATTGACTATTATTTACTTACCAGGTCTCCTACACTTTCTTTAGGTGGAAATGTTATAGAAAAAGTTTTGAGTGGTAGGAAGGTAAAATACAGTTATTTAAGGGTGCTTGGTTGTAAAGTTTTTGTACATGTGTCTAAGGAAGTAAGGCTAAGCTTGATGTTAGGTCATTTGAATGTATATTCCAAGGTTATGAGGAGGTAGACTTTTGTTTCAGACTTTGGGATCCTAAGGAGAAGAAGATTGTTTGAAGTCGAGATGTAGTGTTTGGAGGGAATCAATTTCTAAAAGACTTTGGAAAAGTGATTCCCAGGATTATGTAGTAAAGGTTAAGATGTCATCTATTCTTCTAACGGTTGTACATAATATTATTTTAGAGGTTGGTAAATTGATTGATGAAGAAACCCTAGATGACATACCTATTTCCTAGCCTAGTGATGGTGTAGGTGAGGAGAATAATATTACTAATGATATAGTTCGTGATGTTGTTAATGAGCATGTACATGATAGGCGATCGCGTTGTTGATTAAGGGATGCTAATGCTACTAGAACAAAATCTGGTAGAGTTGCTAGATTAAAGCCTGGTAGAATTTTCCATCGACGAAGTATCCAAATCTACATATGTGACACTCACAGAAAGTGGTGAGCCTGAACATGTTAGTGAAGCTATTTGTCATAAGGAGAAAGGCAAATGGGTAAGTGTAATGTGAGAGAAACTAAAGTCATTGCAT
>JAURVB010009184.1:0-21598 GCA_033002965.1 Piper betle
GTTTGTATTGGATAACTATGATATTATTATTATTATTATTATTCATAATTAACTAATATTAACTAATTATTTATTTATTAATTTATCAAATGATTTTGTATTTCTTTATATGTTTACTAACACGAGTATATGTGATATTTATTCATGTTTAGCCATGTATTTATATAATATAATGATATTATTATTTTATAATTAGAGTATTATTATTATCATGAAATTATTATTTATCTATTTATTCATAAGTGTATTTAATTATTATTATTTTATTTATTAGTGATTTCCTTTATTATGTTTCAATTTGTGTGTTGTATGTTAAGTTGTAGGTTTATTTAGCGGTCTTTTTTTTATGATGTGAGCACATACCACGAATATACATCATATAGACATATTAGTATTTTACTTAGCAGCGGGCTTCAATGTAGGTTTTGGAGTCTGAGCTCTCCGTAGCATAGATGTCATACTTATAACTTGAACCACAGGTCTGTTAGGACTCTTCTCACTTTTTATCATTATACTCTATTGCTGATTTGATTTCCAAATTATAGGACATGTTAAGTGATTGTTTTATCGGACCTCATTTAATACAGGCTATTTAAACGTATTTTACTTCCATAGTTAATAGCCCTCGAAGATGAGACCCATCGAACAAGGGAAAATCGACAACCACGTCTTGAGATAAGGCATGTGTTAGTCAAAGCGGGATCTCGATTTGTTTGGAATGTAGTTCCATTCGTAAGGGATCCTGACAACTCTCGGAGAAGTGTGGAGGTTTACAAATACTGCAATGCAGCACATGTCTAGACTTGTGGTTTCAAAGGGTACCGAAGGTGTATGCCTAAGAGTATTCGACCTCTTTACCTAGAGGCAAGAGTGATATGAAGGATGTAGAGGGTTGAAAGAAAAAGAAAATAATGTTCTCACGCAAGAGATAGTTTGTAAAGTTGATGAAGCATGAGATGAGTAAGAAGTGAACATTGTCGCCCGAGGTCGACGGCTCCTAATGTACGCCCTTATGAAAGATTCTGTAAAGGAGTATATAAATATTTTCATTTAACACGAGGGTCAGCTCTCCAATGTCAGTTTGACTATTAGTCATTTCTGGACCGGTAATGCCTGTTACTTGTTACTGACGTTTTTCCTATATATATATATATATATATATATATATATATATATAGAAAAGGGAGCCTGTGCTTGAGCACAGGCTCCTTACCTGTGCTCAAATTTGTTTCCAGCCGTTGGATCGCGATCCAACGGCTGGAAATCATTCCCCTCCCTTCCCACTCCTCTCCCTCTCCCCGAGTCCCTTCCCGGCGGCGTTTGCAACGCCCCCTCGGCCCCGCCGCGCTCCCCCACGCGGGCTGATTCCCGCGCCGCTGCCCCGCGTGTCCACCACCCCCCTGCCCGACCGCGCCCCCGGCCGCAGCTGCAGCCGCGCACCCACCAGCCGCTGCCCCCACCCCCGGAAATCATTCCCCTCCCTTCCCCCTCCTCTCCTCTCCCCGAGTCCCTTCCCGGCGGCGTTTGCAACGCCCCCCTCGGCCCCGCCGTGCTCCCCCACGCGGGTTGATTCCCGCGCCGCTGCCCGCTCGTCCGCCACCCCCCGCCCGGCCGCGCCCCTGGCCGCAGCTGCAGCCGCGCACCCGCCAGCCGCTGCCCCCACCCCCTGGCCGCGCCGCCGCGCCTCCCTGCCCTCGCCCAAAGCTGCAGCTCCCCCTCCCCTCACGGCCGCCGCTGGGCGTCTACCCTCCGGCCCACTCCCCCCTCCCTGGCCCCCGGCGGCCAACGCAGGCCCCCCGCGTCCACCCCTGCACCCCCCCGAGCGCCCCCTTACATCCCCCGGCAGCGCCAAGGCCCAGCCCACCCCTCCCCCCACGGCCGCAGATGCGGACCCCCACCCCCTGTGGACGGCGGCGAGGTCGCCGGCGGTGGGTCGCGTGGCAAAACAGAGGGCGAGGCGGGAAGAAACAGGGGAGAAAACTGAAAACAGAGGAGTGGCAATTTCGTAATAAAAACTTGACTCTTTCCCGACTCGAGTCAATATTACGAAATGAATTTAAAAATAAAGTAATTTCGTAATAAAAACTTGACTCGGTCCCGACTCAAGTCAATATTACGAAATGAATTTTAAAAAGA
Source organism: Piper betle (assembly GCA_033002965.1). Classification (NCBI taxonomy): domain Eukaryota; kingdom Viridiplantae; phylum Streptophyta; class Magnoliopsida; order Piperales; family Piperaceae; genus Piper; species Piper betle. The sequence goes on from JAURVB010009184.1 coordinate 2,137, forward strand.
TAAAATAATTTTGTAATAAAAACTTGAGTCGATTCTGACTCGAATCAATTTTACGAAATAAAATTTAAAAAATAAAATAAAATAATTTCATAAGAAAAACTTAACTCGATCCTCACTCGAGTCAATTTTATGAAATTATTTTTTAAAAATAATTTATTTCATAAAATTGTTTTAAGTTTAGAGCGAGTCAAATTTTTATTACGAAATTACTTTATTTTTTAAATTTTATTTTATAAAATTGACTCGAGTCAGGATCGACTCAAGTCTTCATTATAAAACTATTTTATCTTTTAAACAGAGGAGTGGCAACTTTATCTTTTTAAATTTTATTTCGTAATAATTGATTCGAGTCGATCCTGACTCGAGTCAATTTTATGAAATAAAATTTAAAAAATAAAGTAATTTCGTAATAAAAATTTGACTCGCTCTAAACTTAAAACAATTTTATGAAATAAATTATTTTTTAAAAAATAATTTCATAAAATTGACTCGAGTGAGGATCGAGTTAAGTTTTTCTTATGAAATTATTTTATTTTATTTTTTAAATTTTATTTCGTAAAATTGATTCGAGTCAGAATCGACTCAAGTTTTTATTACAAAATTATTTTATCTTTTTAAAATTCATTTCGTAATATTGACTTGAGTCGGGACCGAGTCAAGTTTTTATTACGAAATTACTTTATTTTTTAAATTCATTTCGTAATATTGACTCGAGTCGGGAACGAGTCAAGTTTTTATTACGAAATTGCCACTCCTCTGTTTTCAGTTTTCTCCCCTGTTTCTTCCCGCCTCGCCCCTCTGTTTTGCCACGCGACCCACCGCCGGCGACCTCGCCGCCGTCCACGGGGGGTGGGGGGTCCGCATCTGCGGCCGTGGGGGGGGGGTGGGCTGGGCCTTGGCGCTGCCGGGGGATGCAAGGGGGCGCTCGGGGGGTGCAGGGGTGGACGCGGGGGGCCTGCGTTGGCCGCCGGGGGCCAGGGGAGGGGGAGTGGGCCGGAGGGTAGACGCCCAGCGGCGGCCGTGAGGGGAGGGGGGAGCTGCAGCTTTGGGCGAGGGCAGGAGGCGCGCGGCGCGGCCAGGGGTGGGGGCAGCGGCTGGCGGGTGCGCGGCTGCAGCTGCGGCCGGGGCGCGGCCGGGCGGGGGGTGGCGGACGAGCGGGGCAGCGGCGCGGGAATCAACCCGCGTGGGGGAGCACGGCGGGGCCGAGGGGGCGTTGCAAACGCCGCCGGGAAGGGACTCGGGGAGAGGAGAGGAGGGGGAAGGGAGGGGAGGATTTCCAGGGGGTGGGGGCAGCGGCTGGCGGGTGCGCGGCTGCAGCTGCGGCCGGGGGCGCGGCCGGGCGGGGGGTGGTGGACACGCGGGGCAGCGGCGCGGGAATCAGCCCGCGTGGGGAGCGCGGCGGGGCCGAGGGGGGCGTTGCAAACGCCGCCGGGAAGGGACTCGGGGAGAGGAGAGGAGTGGGAATGGAGGGGAATGATTTCCAGCCGTTGGATCGCGATCCAACGGCTGGAAACAAATTTGAGCACAGGTAAGGAGCCTGTGCTCAAGCACAGGCTCCCTTTTCTCATATATATATATATATATATAGGTTTCGTGATTCTAAGCATGTTGTCATGGGAGGACAGATAAATGTAATACACACTTGAGCTCAACGCAATTATTTTCTTTTACGTTTTACTTATATTTGATGTGTTGTTGATGTGTGTTTAACAATGTCTTCTATTATCTTAACACTAAGTGAGTTACTTCAATTTATATTATTGATCAAGTCTTATAGATTAGCTATTCAACTTGACGTGATCAAGACATTTTCGATCTAGTTCTTAGGTGAGTTGAAATCGAGGTGTCACATAAACACAAAATAATAATAAATAACAACTACTCGTGAAAATAAATAGGTGAATAAATAACAAATAATAATTAAATAAACATTTAATTAACAATTAATTAAATAAACTTACTTATCTAAATCAAAATTAACAAATAAATAAATAATAGACCAATCAAGGAATAATAATAATATAAATAATACTATAGAAGTTTGAGACTAAACACGAGTAATTATTATCATATAGACGAGTAAGTAATAAATAAATAAATAAATACTTAAATAATCATTAAATAAGTTAAAAAATGAATATATAATTAATAAAATTAATCATAATAATACTATAAACATCAAATACATGAATATATGACTAAACACGAATAAAATATAACGTGAGTGAACAAATATATAATAATTAATTAACTAATTAATTAAATAGGATAAACATGAACAAGAATAATATTAAAAAATAAATAGATCATTGACAATAACAAATAATCATATAATCATGCATCATAATCGACAAATATATAAATAATAAGAAATAAATAATAAATAATAATAATAAATAAATAAAATAAATAATTAATTAATAAAGAAAAACACTCGTAACATCAAAACATATCGAATAATGTGAATGTTTATCTAAACTAATGAAAGGAGTATCGAATTGCCAAAAATGGTTGAGAATCATCTAAAAACGAGCAGAAAAAGGCAACTGAGTCAACTGGGCTGAACATGGTCAATTGAGTAGAACCAGACCAAGTCAAATAGGCTGAACCAAATCGAGTCAGGCCGAGTTAACATGGTTCGGGTTAACTAAATTGGTGAGCTGGGTTGGTTGGGCAAACACTAATATGACCGCAGGTAGGTGGAAAACAGTCTAGACTCAAGCTGGCCCGCGAACATGAGCAACTGAGAGCAGGTAAACGGGCACGACAGGTGCCACTGGTGCCCGTTACCATAAAACTACAACGGCAGGGGTTCAAGGTTCCTTGTTAGTCCCAATTGATGGCCTAAACAACAAGGAACATGGTGGTGGTGGCAATTGATGGAACCTAGCTATTGGGTGGCTGAAAATAGCTCGAAATGGACTAAAACGCAACAGGGTAGGTGGAGTCTCCAATGACTATCCCAGTTGTAAAACCCACGATTCGAGTTAGGGTTTTATATTCAGAACCGGTCGGTTCGACCGTTATTTTCGAGTCGAGTCAATTTCAGAACACGTGTACTGAGCCGACGCCGGTCTCGTGTATGAGTCATGAGGGTCATGTGTACCCAAGTATATGATGATAACGCCATGAACACAACAGAAAAGAATGAGTTATCAGAATATATGAGAGTATGCAGTTCATTTTTTTATTATGATATATAATGGATCGTAGAATTAGTTTTAGGTTGTTTATCGCGTTAGGACGTGTTATGGGCATTTTGGGTGGGTTGATAGTTCTAAAGCATATCATTACGATATTTGGTATTTGTTTGATTTTACGGGATTTTCCCGATTTTTATGAATTTTTTTAAGATTTAATACGACTTAGTTCTTATACTTGACTCGAGTCGGAGACGAGTCAAGTAATATTTACGAGTTTGCCACCACACACACCCTCGACCTTTCCTTTCTTCTTTCCCAAACCCTTGCCGCGCGCCGCCATTGCGCATGCCGCCGCCGCTGCCGTGGATGCTCGCCCGGCCGCCGATCGTCGCCCCATAGCTCGGCCACGACGTTGTCGTGCCACCCCGACCAGCCCCGGCCGCTGCCAGGCCGCCGTGACGCCGGAATCGCCGTGCCTAGCGCCGCGGCCAAGTTTCGGTCACGTTGCCGATTTCGCCACCGGCGACTATCGCCGCCACGATCAGGGGGTCGCCTCAGCACCACTGACCGCCCAGTGACCTTCCCCGACCGGAACGGAGGCCAGCACCGTCCAGATCGGCCGGATTCTTCTCCCATCGCCGCCGCTCTATTTTATGCTTTTTCTGGCGAGCCGCCGCCTTCATTGGCCACGTCGACCCCATAGATGAGTCGGGCTTGCCGAGCCGGTTCCAAGGGTACCCAACACAACCACTTTCCGGCTAGTAGACACCGCCGGCAATTGTCGCCAGAAAACCACCTGAAGCCGCCGAAAAATCGCCAGTAGCTGCTGGAAAACCGCCGGAAAATCGGAATTTCTGGAATTTGCTGGAATTCACCGGATCTTCCGCAGAGCTCACCCAGTTGGACTCGATCGAACGGCGGACGCCAAGGAGCGCCGAATTCGAGCTCCGAGACACGCGACGGAACCCCAGCCGTCGCCGATTGCCGATGATGTGAGGTATAATTACCTCCAATTTGATTATTTAAATTGATGATTATTAGCATAGCATGGTAGGACTGATTATTTATCATGATAATGCCTAATTACTGATGAAGTAATGATGGTATGATTTGAGGAATTGTAAATAAATAGTAAGTGAGCTAATGAGATAAAATGAGTTGGAGCATGATAAGTGATCATGATGTAATTTAGAGAAACAGAATAAAATATAGTATGAATAGTTTGAGTTAGGATTATTCTCTTTTATGATTATTTGACTATGATGGATGATTATTATGCCGTGTGTGATATTCAATGATTTTGATGCATCATGTAGTTAGTGGGCGTTAGTATTTAGTTTTGATGTGTAGGTACGGAGTAGGAGCTCGCCGCCTAGGCGCGATGACACGCTTGGAGCTTCTACCAGGTCCGTTTAAGACTCGTCTGATTTACTCTTTTCTATTGTATGTTTAATTTATTGCCTGCAGGACGGGTTAAGTGGCGTTTTATCGGATCCCACTTAACTCGGGCCATTTAACCGAATATTTTCCGGATTAATAACCCCTCGAGGATGAGATCCCTGAGGTTGATTTCGAAAACAAGATCCACCAAAAGTTGCCTTCGGGCCTATTATATAACTCCCTACCTAAGCCTATATATATATATATATATATATATATATATATATATATATATATATATATAGTTTTCGCGTTTCTGTGAGACGAGAGATGGAGAAATCGACTGCACGTACCATGCAGAGGATGCCGTGACAGTCAAAGCGGGCTCTGGATTAGTGCCAGCGGACTGTTCCATTCCCGAGGGATCCTGACAACTCCGCGTTTGAGTTCCTCGCACCCGGAGAATGTGGAGGTTTACGGGTACTGTTAAGTACAGCGCATGTCCAGACTTGTGGTTCAAAGGGTACTAAAGGCGACTGCCTGAGAGTACTCGGCCTTCGTGCTCAAGGCCAGGAGAAATATGGAGGTAAGGAGAGGGCTTAGGATAAAGTTTCACGAGAAGTACTGAAAAAGAAGTGTCGAGAGCGGCACAGTACCAATAGTAGATCAGTAAGTTCGGGATGCTACCGGGTCTGCAGCCCAGTGGCTCCTCAGTAGTGCCCTTCAGAGTGTTCACGTGGAGTATATGATGTTTTCTTTCATATGAGAGTTTGCTCTCATAGCCAGCTTGTTATAGTTATTTTATTTTCCGGACTAGTAACACTTGTTACTGACGTATTTTTATACTATATGTAGGTAATAATCACGAGTTGGAGGAGCCAGCTTCGACGGAGGAACAATGAGGTCTTGTACACACACACATATTAGATTTCTGAATGTTTAATTTTGTGTTATTATGTTATTATATTGTGAATGACATGTTCAAATGCATGAGACATGATAGAATGTGAAATGATCAGAGTAGCGCAGCAAAAGTATGATGGGTTAGAACCCAAAGTTCAGAGAATGATGAATATAATAGATTAGAAGTCTTGGTGAATGCTATTGTTGCTATGCGTATATATGTTTGAATATATGATTTTGACAGGGTGGCCCCTAATTGCATTTAAGGGGAAATTCTGTCCATTTCGTTTTAGAATTTTTACTAATTTTGATTGTAATTGTGTTGGTGTGAAATTTTGGTTGCATGTCATCCATGTAGTATCATGTTAGGGTTTTATGCATTTAACCATGCATGACAAGTCGTATCTACATCTTAAGACGCCGAGATTGGATCCGTATGAGTTAGGTTCGGGTTAGCCGACCTAACCGGGGCTGGTAACATGCCGGTTCGGTCCACGAGTGTGAACCGGATTTGGGGTGTTACACCAGTGGTGACAGTTGGCGATGCTAATTTTAAAATGTCAGTCGTCGAGTGAGGAACGTGTCTGGGGTGATGGTCAATGGTGTCTGGCCAGCGACTGGCCGAAAAATGGCTTGGTAGAAAGGAAAATGTTGTCGAGAATGATGACATCACTGGCAATGATCGTGGCCACGACGATGGTCTAGGGCGGTCTCAAATGGAAGATCTCGGTGAGAGCAAGCTGTCTTGGTAGTCATCTTCGTCGGTGGAAGCTCGTTGATGTCGGAAAACAGCCCGAAAGGCGACAATGGCTGTGAGAAACAATGAAAAAAATACTGTCACCAGCAGTTACTGCAACGATGTTAGTAGAGGTGACGAATACAGGTCAATAGCCAGCCACAAGGTGGTCACAATCGTACTGGTCCGATGGCTAGAGGACAGCTAGAGTCTCCCCAGTAGTGAGCCGAAGTGGCAAAAAATGTGGGGAAAATACCAAGAAAATCAGATCTTGCCATGTGGCATGATCAGAGAGTTGGACAACTTGTGGGCCTAGTGAGGTCCACTTGTGTGTGTGTGTATATATATATATATATATATATATATATATATATATATATATGGATAGAAAGCTCTCATCAAGACGGTAAAAAGTCAAAATTGACTCGAAGCTTAAAAAGGATTTTGTGGATGGAAATTGTGGCAAAAAAACTAAATGGACATTAGAACCTTGAACTCAATCGGATATATATATATATATATATATATATATGCAGAAAACTCCAATCAAGACCGTAAAAAGTCAAAACTAACCTTTATAGATGAAAATCGAGGCAAAAAAATTGAATGGACTTCGAAAACCCTAAATTCACTGGGATAAGGATCTAAAACTCAAATCAAAATGGACCCACATGGAGGATCCGATAGTCCAAAATGTATTACCATCCCAGTAAGAAATTCAAATATAATTGTGATGAAAGAGAAAAGTTTCTTGATAAAGGCACAAATATCCTCCGTATTAGCTAAATAATAATAAAATCAACCCAACCAATTTAATTTTTTATTAAATTTTAATTTCTTTTAAAAAAAACTGTCATCCGTCCCACAATTATGATTGTGGGGCGTGGCGGGCGCGGCCTGATCTGCTGCCTTGGATGCTCAGAGGAAATTAACGTCTTGAAAAACTATTTAGGATCAGAAATTTTGATTTTGTTGAATTAAACAAGTTAGCAATACTGCCGCAGAAACGAGGCGTCGTTTCTGCGGCAGTATTGCTAACTTGTTTAATTCAACAAAATCAAAATTTCTGATCCTAAATAGTTTTTCAAGACGTTAATTTCCTCTGAGCATCCAAGGCAGCAGACCGTCAGGCCGCGCCCGCCACGCCCACACAATCATAATTGTGGGACGGATGACGGTTTTTTTTTAAAAAGAAATTAAAATTTAATAAAAAATTAAATTGGTTGGGTTGATTTTATTATTATTTAGCTAATACGGAGGATATTTGTGCCTTTATCAAGAAACTTTTCTCTTTCATCACAATTATATTTGAATTTCTTACTGGGATGGTATATACATTTTGGACTATCGGATCCTCCATGTGGGTCCATTTTGATTTGAGTTTTAGATCCTTATCCCAGTGAATTTAGGGTTTCGAAGTCCATTCAATTTTTTTGCCTCGATTTTCATCTATAAAGGTTAGTTTTGACTTTTTACGGTCTTGATTGGAGTTTTCTGCATATATATATATATATATATATATATATCCGATTGAGTTCAAGGTTCTAATGTCCATTTAGTTTTTTTGCCACAATTTCCATCCACAAAATCCTTTTTAAGCTTCGAGTCAATTTTGACTTTTTACCGTCTTGATGAGAGCTTTCTATCCATATATATATATATATATATATATATATATATATATATATATACACACACACAAGTGGACCTCACTAGGCCCACAAGTTGTCCAACTCTCTGATCATGCCACATGGCAAGATCTGATTTTCTTGGTATTTTCCCCACATTTTTTGCCACTTCGGCTCACTACTGGGGAGACTCTAGCTGTCCTCTAGCCATCGGACCAGTACGATTGTGACCACCTTGTGGCTGGCTATTGACCTGTATTCGTCACCTCTACTAACATCGTTGCAGTAACTGCTGGTGACAGTATTTTTTTCATTGTTTCTCACAGCCATTGTCGCCTTTCGGGCTGTTTTCCGACATCAACGAGCTTCCACCGACGAAGATGACTACCAAGACAGCTTGCTCTCACCGAGATCTTCCATTTGAGACCGCCCTAGACCATCGTCGTGGCCACGATCATTGCCAGTGATGTCATCATTCTCGACAACATTTTCCTTTCTACCAAGCCATTTTTCGGCCAGTCGCTGGCCAGACACCATTGACCATCACCCCAGACACGTTCCTCACTCGACGACTGACATTTTAAAATTAGCATCGCCAACTGTCACCACTGGTGTAACACCCCAAATCCGGTTCACACTCGTGGACCGAACCGGCATGTTACCAGCCCCGGTTAGGTCGGCTAACCCGAACCTAACTCATACGGATCCAATCTCGGCGTCTTAAGATGTAGATACGACTTGTCATGCATGGTTAAATGCATAAAACCCTAACATGATACTACATGGATGACATGCAACCAAAATTTCACACCAACACAATTACAATCAAAATTAGTAAAAATTCTAAAACGAAATGGACAGAATTTCCCCTTAAATGCAATTAGGGGCCACCCTGTCAAAATCATATATTCAAACATATATACGCATAGCAACAATAGCATTCACCAAGACTTCTAATCTATTATATTCATCATTCTCTGAACTTTGGGTTCTAACCCATCATACTTTTGCTGCGCTACTCTGATCATTTCACATTCTATCATGTCTCATGCATTTGAACATGTCATTCACAATATAATAACATAATAACACAAAATTAAACATTCAGAAATCTAATATGTGTGTGTGTACAAGACCTCATTGTTCCTCCGTCGAAGCTGGCTCCTCCAACTCGTGATTATTACCTACATATAGTATAAAAATACGTCAGTAACAAGTGTTACTAGTCCGGAAAATAAAATAACTATAACAAGCTGGCTATGAGAGCAAACTCTCATATGAAAGAAAACATCATATACTCCACGTGAACACTCTGAAGGGCACTACTGAGGAGCCACTGGGCTGCAGACCCGGTAGCATCCCGAACTTACTGATCTACTATTGGTACTGTGCCGCTCTCGACACTTCTTTTTCAGTACTTCTCGTGAAACTTTATCCTAAGCCCTCTCCTTACCTCCATATTTCTCCTGGCCTTGAGCACGAAGGCCGAGTACTCTCAGGCAGTCGCCTTTAGTACCCTTTGAACCACAAGTCTGGACATGCGCTGTACTTAACAGTACCCGTAAACCTCCACATTCTCCGGGTGCGAGGAACTCAAACGCGGAGTTGTCAGGATCCCTCGGGAATGGAACAGTCCGCTGGCACTAATCCAGAGCCCGCTTTGACTGTCACGGCATCCTCTGCATGGTACGTGCAGTCGATTTCTCCATCTCTCGTCTCACAGAAACGCGAAAACTATATATATATATATATATATATATATATATATATATATATATATATATATATAGGCTTAGGTAGGGAGTTATATAATAGGCCCGAAGGCAACTTTTGGTGGATCTTGTTTTCGAAATCAACCTCGAGAGGTTATTAATCCGGAAAATATTCGGTTAAATGGCCCGAGTTAAGTGGGATCCGATAAAACGCCACTTAACCCGTCCTGCAGGCAATAAATTAAACATACAATAGAAAAAGTAAATCAGACGAGTCTTAAACGGACCTGGTAGAAGCTCCAAGCGTGTCATCGCGCCTAGGCGGCGAGCTCCTACTCCGTACCTACACATCAAAACTAAATACTAACGCCCACTAACTACATGATGCATCAAAATCATTGAATATCACACACGGCATAATAATCATCCATCATAGTCAAATAATCATAAAAGAGAATAATCCTAACTCAAACTATTCATACTATATTTTATTCTGTTTCTCTAAATTACATCATGATCACTTATCATGCTCCAACTCATTTTATCTCATTAGCTCACTTACTATTTATTTACAATTCCTCAAATCATACCATCATTACTTCATCAGTAATTAGGCATTATCATGATAAATAATCAGTCCTACCATGCTATGCTAATAATCATCAATTTAAATAATCAAATTGGAGGTAATTATACCTCACATCATCGGCAATCGGCGACGGCTGGGGTTCCGTCGCGTGTCTCGGAGCTCGAATTCGGCGCTCCTTGGCGTCCGCCGTTCGATCGAGTCCAACTGGGTGAGCTCTGCGGAAGATCCGGTGAATTCCAGCAAATTCCAGAAATTCCGATTTTCCGGCGGTTTTCCAGCAGCTACTGGCGATTTTTCGGCGGCTTCAGGTGGTTTTCTGGCGACAATTGCCGGCGGTGTCTACTAGCCGGAAAGTGGTTGTGTTGGGTACCCTTGGAACCGGCTCGGCAAGCCCGACTCATCTATGGGGTCGACGTGGCCAATGAAGGCGGCGGTTCGCCAGAAAAAGCATAAAATAGAGTGGCGGCGATGGGAGAAGAATCCGGCCGATCTGGACGGTGCTGGCCTCCGTTCCGGTCGGGGAAGGTCACTGGGCGGTCAGTGGTGCTGAGGCGACCCCCTGATCGTGGCGGCGATAGTCGCCGGTGGCGAAATCGGCAACGTGACCGAAACTTGGCCGCGGCGCTAGGCACGGCGATTCCGGCGTCACGGCGGCCTGGCAGCGGCCGGGGCTAGTCGGGGTGGCACGACAACGTCGTGGCCGAGCTATGGGGCGACGATCGGCGGCCGGGCGAGCATCCACGGCAGCGGCGGCGGCATGCGCAATGGCGGCGCGCGGCAAGGGTTTGGGAAAGAAGAAAGGAAAGGTCGAGGGTGTGTGTGGTGGCAAACTCGTAAATATTACTTGACTCGTCTCCGACTCGAGTCAAGTATAAGAACTAAGTCGTATTAAATCTTAAAAAAATTCATAAAAATCGGGAAAATCCCGTAAAATCAAACAAATACCAAATATCGTAATGATATGCTTTAGAACTATCAACCCACCCAAAATGCCCATAACACGTCCTAACGCGATAAACAACCTAAAACTAATTCTACGATCCATTATATATCATTATAAAAAAATGAACTGCATACTCTCATATATTCTGATAACTCATTCTTTTCTGTTGTGTTCATGGCGTTATCATCATATACTTGGGTACACATGACCCTCATGACTCATACACGAGACCGGCGTCGGCTCAGTACACGTGTTCTGAAATTGACTCGACTCGAAAATAACGGTCGAACCGACCGGTTCTGAATATAAAACCCTAACTCGAATCGTGGGTTTTACAACTGGGATAGTCATTGGAGACTCCACCTACCCTGTTGCGTTTTAGTCCATTTCGAGCTATTTTCAGCCACCCAATAGCTAGGTTCCATCAATTGCCACCACCACCATGTTCCTTGTTGTTTAGGCCATCAATTGGGACTAACAAGGAACCTTGAACCCCTGCCGTTGTAGTTTTATGGTAACGGGCACCAGTGGCACCTGTCGTGCCCGTTTACCTGCTCTCAGTTGCTCATGTTCGCGGGCCAGCTTGAGTCTAGACTGTTTCCACCTACCTGCGGTCATATTAGTGTTTGCCCAACCAACCCAGCTCACCAATTTAGTTAACCCGAACCATGTTAACTCGGCCTGACTCGATTTGGTTCAGCCTATTTGACTTGGTCTGGTTCTACTCAATTGACCATGTTCAGCCCAGTTGACTCAGTTGCTTTTTTCAGCTCGTTTTTAGATGATTCTCAACCATTTTTGGCAATTCGATACTCCTTTCATTAGTTTAGATAAACATTCACATTATTCGATATGTTTTGATGTTACGAGTGTTTTTCTTTATTAATTAATTATTTATTTTATTTATTTATTATTATTATTTATTATTTATTTCTTATTATTTATATATTTGTCGATTATGATGCATGATTATATGATTATTTGTTATTGTCAATGATCTATTTATTTTTTAATATTATTCTTGTTCATGTTTATCCTATTTAATTAATTAGTTAATTAATTATTATATATTTGTTCACTCACGTTATATTTTATTCGTGTTTAGTCATATATTCATGTATTTGATGTTTATAGTATTATTATGATTAATTTTATTAATTATATATTCATTTTTTAACTTATTTAATGATTATTTAAGTATTTATTTATTTATTTATTACTTACTCGTCTATATGATAATAATTACTCGTGTTTAGTCTCAAACTTCTATAGTATTATTTATATTATTATTATTCCTTGATTGGTCTATTATTTATTTATTTGTTAATTTTGATTTAGATAAGTAAGTTTATTTAATTAATTGTTAATTAAATGTTTATTTAATTATTATTTGTTATTTATTCACCTATTTATTTTCACGAGTAGTTGTTATTTATTATTATTTTGTGTTTATGTGACACCTCGATTTCAACTCACCTAAGAACTAGATCGAAAATGTCTTGATCACGTCAAGTTGAATAGCTAATCTATAAGACTTGATCAATAATATAAATTGAAGTAACTCACTTAGTGTTAAGATAATAGAAGACATTGTTAAACACACATCAACAACACATCAAATATAAGTAAAACGTAAAAGAAAATAATTGCGTTGAGCTCAAGTGTGTATTACATTTATCTGTCCTCCCATGACAACATGCTTAGAATCACGAAACCTATATATATATATATATATATGAGAAAAGGGAGCCTGTGCTTGAGCACAGGCTCCTTACCTGTGCTCAAATTTGTTTCCAGCCGTTGGATCGCGATCCAACGGCTGGAAATCATTCCCCTCCCTTCCCACTCCTCTCCTCTCCCCGAGTCCCTTCCCGGCGGCGTTTGCAACGCCCCCCTCGGCCCCGCCGCGCTCCCCCACGCGGGCTGATTCCCGCGCCGCTGCCCCGCGTGTCCACCACCCCCCGCCCGGCCGCGCCCCGGCCGCAGCTGCAGCCGCGCACCCGCCAGCCGCTGCCCCCACCTCCTGGAAATCACTCCCCTCCCTTCCCCCTCCTCTCCCCTCCCCGAGTCCCTTCCCGGCGGCGTTTGCAACGCCCCCTCGGCCCCGCCGTGCTCCCCACGCGGGTTGATTCCCGCGCCGCTGCCGCGCTCGTCCGCCACCCCCGCCCGGCCGCGCCCCGGCCGCAGCTGCAGCCGCGCACCCGCCAGCCGCTGCCGCCCACCCCTGGCCGCGCCGCGGCGCCTCCTGCCCTCGCCCAAAGCTGCAGCTCCCCCCTCCCCCTCACGGCCGCCGCTGGGCGTCTACCCTCCGGCCCACTCCCCCCTCCCCGGCCCTCGGCGGCCAACGCAGGCCCCCGCGTCCACCCCTGCACCCCCTCGAGCGCCCCCTGCATCCCCGGCAGGCGCCAAGGCCCAGCCCACCCCCCCCCACGGCCGCAGATGTGGACCCCCCACCCCCCCGTGGACGGCGGCGAGGTCGCCGGCGGTGGGTCGCGTGGCAAAACAGAGGGGCGAGGCGGGAAGAAACAGGGAGAAAACTGAAAGACAGAGGAGTGGCAATTTCGTAATAAAAACTTGACTCGTTCCCGACTCGAGTCAATATTACGAAATGAATTTAAAAATAAAGTAATTTCGTAATAAAAACTTGACTCGGTCCCGACTCAAGTCAATATTACGAAATGAATTTTAAAAAGATAAAATAATTTTGTAATAAAAACTTGAGTCGATTCTGACTCGAATCAATTTTACGAAATAAAATTTAAAAAATAAAATAAAATAATTTCATAAGAAAAACTTAACTCGATCCTCACTCGAGTCAATTTTATGAAATTATTTTTTAAAAAATAATTTATTTCATAAAATTGTTTTAAGTTTAGAGCGAGTCAAATTTTTATTACGAAATTACTTTATTTTTTAAATTTTATTTCATAAAATTGACTCGAGTCAGGATCGACTCGAATCAATTTTACGAAATAAAATTTAAAAAGATAAAATTGCCACTCCTCTGTTTAAAAGATAAAATAGTTTTATAATGAAAACTTAAGTCGATCCTGACTCGAGTCAATTTTATAAAATAAAATTTAAAAAATAAAGTAATTTCGTAATAAAAATTTGACTCGCTCTAAACTTAAAACAATTTTATGAAATAAATTATTTTTAAAAAAATAATTTCATAAAATTGACTCGAGTGAGGATCGAGTTAAGTTTTTCTTATGAAATTATTTTATTTTATTTTTTAAATTTTATTTCGTAAAATTGATTCGAGTCAGAATCGACTCAAGTTTTTATTACAAAATTATTTTATCTTTTTAAAATTCATTTCGTAATATTGACTTGAGTCGGGACCGAGTCAAGTTTTTATTACGAAATTACTTTATTTTTAAATTCATTTCGTAATATTGACTCGAGTCGGGAAAGAGTCAAGTTTTTATTACGAAATTGCCACTCCTCTGTTTTCAGTTTTCTCCCCTGTTTCTTCCCGCCTCGCCCCTCTGTTTTGCCACGCGACCCACCGCCGGCGACCTCGCCGCCGTCCACAGGGGGGTGGGGGGTCCGCATCTGCGGCCGTGGGGGGGAGGGGTGGGCTGGGCCTTGGCGCTGCCGGGGGGGATGCAAGGGGGCGCTCGGGGGGGTGCAGGGGTGGACGCGGGGGCCTGCGTTGGCCGCCGGGGGCCAGGGAGGGGGGAGTGGGCCGGAGGGTAGACGCCCAGCGGCGGCCGTGAGGGGAGGGGGAGCTGCAGCTTTGGGCGAGGGCAGGGAGGCGCCGCGGCGCGGCCAGGGGGTGGGGGCAGCGGCTGGCGGGTGCGCGGCTGCAGCTGCGGCCAGGGCGCGGCCGGGCGGGGGGTGGCGGACGAGCGCGGCAGCGGCGCGGGAATCAACCCGCGTGGGGGAGCACGGCGGGGCCGAGGGGGGCGTTGCAAACGCCGCCGGGAAGGGACTCGGGGAGAGGAGAGAGGGGGAAGGGAGGGGAGTGATTTCCAGGGGGTGGGGGCAGCGGCTGGTGGGTGCGCGGCTGCAGCTGCGGCCGGGGGCGCGGTCGGGCGGGGGGGTGGTGGACACGCGGGGCAGGCGGCGCGGGAATCAGCCCGCGTGGGGGAGCGCGGCGGGGCCGAGGGGGGCGTTGCAAACGCCGCCGGGAAGGGACTCGGGGAGAGGAGAGGAGTGGGAAGGGAGGGGAATGATTTCCAGCCGTTGGATCGCGATCCAACGGCTGGAAACAAATTTGAGCACAGGTAAGGAGCCTGTGCTCAAGCACAGGCTCCCTTTTCTATATATATATATATATATATATATATATATATATATATAGGAAAAACGTCAGTAACAAGTAACAGGCATTACCGGTCCAGAAATGACTAATAGTCAAACTGACATTGGAGAGCTGACCCTCGTGTTAAATGAAAATATTTATATACTCCTTTACAGAATCTTTCATAAGGGCGTACATTAGGAGCCGTCGACCTCGGGCGACAATGTTCACTTCTTACTCATCTCATGCTTCATCAACTTTACAAACTATCTCTTGCGTGAGAACATTATTTTCTTTTCTTTCAACCCTCTACATCCTTCATATCACTCTTGCCTCTAGGTAAAGAGGTCGAATACTCTTAGGCATACACCTTCGGTACCCTTTGAAACCACAAGTCTAGACATGTGCTGCATTGCAGTATTTGTAAACCTCCACACTTCTCCGAGAGTTGTCAGGATCCCTTACGAATGGAACTACATTCAACAAATCGAGATCCCGCTTTGACTAACACATGCCTTATCTCAAGACGTGGTTGTCGATTTTCCCTTGTTCGATGGGTCTCATCTTCGAGGGCTATTAACTATGGAAGTAAAATACGTTTAAATAGCCTGTATTAAATGAGGTCCGATAAAACAATCACTTAACATGTCCTATAATTTGGAAATCAAATCAGCAATAGAGTATAATGATAAAAAGTGAGAAGAGTCCTAACAGACCTGTGGTTCAAGTTATAAGTATGACATCTATGCTACGGAGAGCTCAGACTCCAAAACCTACATTGAAGCCCGCTGCTAAGTAAAATACTAATATGTCTATATGATGTATATTCGTGGTATGTGCTCACATCATAAAAAAAAGACCGCTAAATAAACCTACAACTTAACATACAACACACAAATTGAAACATAATAAAGGAAATCACTAATAAATAAAATAATAATAATTAAATACACTTATGAATAAATAGATAAATAATAATTTCATGATAATAATAATACTCTAATTATAAAATAATAATATCATTATATTATATAAATACATGGCTAAACATGAATAAATATCACATATACTCGTGTTAGTAAACATATAAAGAAATACAAAATCATTTGATAAATTAATAAATAAATAATTAGTTAATATTAGTTAATTATGAATAATAATAATAATAATAATATCATAGTTATCCAATACAAACAAGTTGAGCTTGGATCACTCGTTCGTTTAGCAGCCCTATACCCAACCTCTATGATCTTATTAATCGACAAAGACACTATATATGTATAAAAAATATGCACAGTACCTTAACACATTCTAATTCGAACATCCATGCATATCCACAAGAGATCAATTTGGAGTTCCTGATCGATATATCATAAGTAGAGATGATATAATTGTTGGGGAATTATGTTTTTATAGGCATGGCGTCCCAGTTTTTCGGACATCGAGCGCACAAGAGCTAGTGTATTTCTATTGTATCTGACCACTGACTAGCAATATATACATCTGTTCCGAGTACATGCATAAGAAAAGTTTAATTCCCAATTAGTCATGCGCACGTTGGTCATCTGTGAAAGATGGTCAGATAATGCCTCTCTAGCCATTCCAAGAGTGATGAATATGAAGGACCTCTTGTTTTTTATCTTTTCATTTTTCTTTTTGTGCAAAAAATAAAAGAGGTGTTAATTTGATCATCACCCTTCGGCTGGAAAGCTACGCATTAGGATGATCTGTAGTCAACTTGATCATCGTTCTTGCTGTTAGTACATATGATAAGAATTATTCCAACTCTCGTATATGCATTGATTATCTTGAATTCTCTACTAGCTTGCTAGTTAAGATGGAATTTGGGAAGAAATATCCAAGATCCTTCTAACGGTTAAGTCAATGCAGATCCACAACTTACATCAATCAAAGCGACGGTACCGGGAGAAACATTCATGTGCGTACCAGTGAACAAGTTAGCAGATAAAAAATAAATTAAGAAGAGACAGAGGAAAGAAAGCATCTACTATGCCCCGTGAATGGAAACATCCTCATAAAGACCCAACTTTTGTTTTTTTTTCAGATAACAATATCGTGGGGAAGTCTTTCTTCTTCTTTTTCCACAAAATGGAAGCCATCTTCTTCAAGGGTCATGAGATGATGTATCTTCGATTGACAACAACACGACTTCGAAGCAATCGAGGTTTTTTTAAAGGCAATTTAAGTTATAAGAGCCATTCACGTATTGATTGCTCCATGAAAATAAATTAGTGACGTAATTAATCTACATATAGAACTGTTAGAAATTATGAATATTGAATAAAGGTTATAATACATTTTTAAGTGAAAAGTCATCAACCAAAACATCCTCCCTCTCTATACATATGTTTATATACGTGTGTCAATCAGTATGACACAACACAAGTATAAGACATATTATTAACTTTACAGGCAGGTTTAACTTGTGAAATTAAGGAGGATTTTCCATTTGTAATTTCAGATAGACCATAGGCCTCATTTTTGTTGTGTATGACAGTATTTTTGTCGGGCCCAATAAGTCTCTAAAAGGGACTTTTAATAAGTATCATGAACATTTCTTAATTCAAAAATTAGTTTAAAGAATAAGGTTTTTTTATTAACCTATATACAAATCATCAATCACCTATGTACATAATGTGATATAAACCAAACAATATAGTATTTTATGTTATCATTCATTACAATTAAATATATATAATCTTTAAGAACCTAATTAAATCATATAGTAATTTCTAGTGTTTAATTTCAATTCTATATATATACATGCGTGTGTAAATTATATGTATTTAATCAAGCTATTTTTGGTGGTAGAATATACCTGCGTCATAGATGTATACACAGTTGCATGAGGCGTACCTCATGAATTAATTAACCGATGAATGAATATAAGAATTGATCAACAGGCAGGAACACTTTGACTCAGTTTCTTGTCTAAGTCAATTGAGTCATGTGATATCAATCATATTAATTGCAAAACTAACTATGAGTTATCAATGCAAAATTAGAAGTAATTTGAGAGCTGAAATTTAATGTTAGAGGCGAGCTCTGTTAGTATTGGTTGCTAATTCCCACTTTGGTGGTTCACACGTCAGTGATACGGGCATCATTCTTTTTTAATTTTCTTGTTTTTTTATTTAAAAAGAAGTCAACGAAATGGATCGTATTCCCCAATTTCATAGTCAATAAAGCGAACGATTATAATATAATCGACAACTTTATTCTGGAAAGTTCTATTCATTTAAATAACAAGGTTTGCATAATTTTTTTATTTTTTATATGTTAATTATATTTTTAAATAGATATTATTGTCTCAATTTTTCTAACTACTTACTTTTTTATCAAAATATTTTTGCATTCCACGGTGTGTTGGGTTTTTTTATTGTATTTTTCTAAAATTAGTATAGTTTAATTATACATATTCACACATCCAACTAAAATTTTCATTATTAATTCTCAAATTATTTACTTTGTCTGAATTTTATTTATATTTTAAAATTTGAAACCGACTTCAATTTTTTATTTTTGTTTTAAGCATTGGAAAGGGTTTATATATTCATTAGATTGAGGTTCAGTTATAAACCTATATAATACTATATCATAATTTAATTATTTATAGAATGATATTTTTAAATATTAAGTATAAGTTAGTTTATTCAAATTAATTATAGTCACAGGCAAGTTCCCATTCACATATTTTTATTTAGAAATTCACATACATTTTGAAATTTTTATATGATGAATTCATTATGATTCCTATCATATTTAAGTAAAAAGTCTAAATCAATTTAAACTATAATCCTACTTTTTCTATACATTTTTCCTTATAATTAAGTACTCACATTAATTATTTTATTAATAAATATCAATTAATCATATTTTAAAATTTTTGTTTATCAAATCCTTTTTATCTTTATCACAAATCTAATTTCATTAATTAAAAAATCCAAAATTAATTGCAATAATAAAATTTGTAAAAATCTAAAAGATTAATTTTTTCATCTTTATTATGTTTGTAACTTATTTAATTAAATAATTCTGAAAATTACAAGAGAACAACTCTTTTTTTTATCTTTGTCACATTTATAATTTAATTAATAAAAAATGCCTAAATTAATATTATGAATAACATTTTGTAAAAATTTAAAAGAATAAATATTT
>JAURVB010009187.1:0-25339 GCA_033002965.1 Piper betle
TCAGCGTTTAAATATCAAAATGATCACCACCAGATCGGATGAATGGTTTAAATAGAAACCACATCCAATTTATTACTTCTTACAATATATAAAGGTATGATCGGGTAATTATAATTAGGGCTGCTAAACGAACGAGGGAGCAAGCCGAGTTCAACTTGTGTTCAAACTCGGTTTGAATAGTTTAAAGTTCATTAGAATTTAACTTAATTATAAAGTAGAAAGTAACTCACTTAAAAAATTGCAGCCTCTAAGTCTTCAACTTGAATACTTCTCATCTAAGCTATCATCTCACTACTTTGTTATTATATTGTATATAAATAAATATAATTAATGAAAATTAAACTTATGTGTGTGTATATATATATATATAATATAAAGATTATATTATTTTATTATTTTATTAAGTCGAGTTTGAGTCAATTTCCAGTTATCACTGAGTCGAGTCAAGTCGAACATTACATTGCTCAAACTTGGTTCAAAAGATTCGAGTTTGAGCTTGAAAATTTAAATGTCGAGTTTCGAGTAGAGTCGAACCAAACTTAACATCAAATGATCACGAATTAGCTCGCTCAATTAGCAGCCCTAATTACAATGTATATTAATGTGAAGATGCACATGTTGGGTTGCTCACTTTGAGAGAGTACAAAAGTGGGAGAGAAACAAGAGGAAGATGAGCAGGGCAAAATTTTTGGAAGACTCTAAATTAAAGACAACACTCTTTTTCAACTCTCTCTACTTTTTGGCACCAACCATGTTGACAAAATTAACCAATAATATACCAAATGGATGCTTGTTGCAAGAGTATTATCCATCATATTATAATATATACATACATGCCATTCCGAGGATGAAAAGAAAATGGAAATGGAATGAGCTGCAGCTGCACGTCCGATTATATGCTGTGTGTATGTGTTAAAGAACAGCATGGGGTGAACCAAGTTAATTATGTGTGTAAGAAACATATAATTAAGAACTTTGGGACAATCGCCTTAAATTTATGAGAGGTTAGCATGAGGTGAAAGTATATCAAGTACAACATCAAAGAGTCGGTGTTCCTTAGGCTTCGTGCATATTAGGCGGAGTTTACCATGGAATTATGTACATATATAGGGATGCTTGTGGCACATATATAATCTAGTTCTAGTACATGTCTATATGCTACAAGAAAACACAACGTAAACGAGAGGGTTGTCACATAGAAAACTAACAAATAGCAGCTACTTCTATTTTGATTTACATGAAAATTTTTTGAGCGATTTACATGTAATTAATATCTATGTCATTATAATATAATAAAAAGAAAACCCATCCTTTCTCACATGTCTTTATTGTCACATATTCCTTAATAATTTTCTTAAATTTGCCACATATTTATGTTATTATTATTATTTTACAATTTAACCTTTTTTTACATAAGGAAAATCTATAATAGTATAGCAACTTATTATTTTAACCTTTTATTGCTAAAGTCCACACTCCACAGGTCTTGTGTTTTCTCTTTTCGTATTATTAATTCTTAATCAAGTTAGTTCTAATAAAATAAAAATATTTTATCTCAAATCTGATTGCAGAGGATGGTTCCTTAAAAAGTATAAAAATAAATATAAAAAACATTAATTAAGTAGAAATAAATTTATAAAAAGGTTTAGTTCCAGTAATTAAAATTAAAAAATTACAATTATCAATCTTCAAATTATATATAGCTAGTATATAACTTGAGTAAGAACCCAAAATTATATATATTTATTATGACACTTGTAAGTTGTAAAATTAGTCTACACATTGTGCGGGTACACATGTTCTGTGTAGACTATGTCGTAATCAAATTAGAAAAAAATGTATTAAAATTATATTCAAATGGAGTTTTTTTACATTTATTATTATTATTATTTTATATATATATATATATATATATATATATATATGTGCGTATGTATTTGCTATTTGAAGAATAGGCTCAATATAGGAAGTGGATGTATTCAATAAATAAAAGACTATTAGTTCAAGTAAAATTATATACTTAATTAGATTTATCATTTTTAAGTCAAATATAACTATACATCAACTTAGGTAGATGTTTATTGGGTTGTAATGGTCACTTGATTTACCAATTTACTAACTGATTCAAATTAAATAAAACAAAAATAGTGAAAAACATATTTAACTATATTAAAATATAGGGATAAACTCCATTAATTTAATTGTATGGACTTCAAATATAAATAATAACATAGTAGAAGGCTCTACCATAAACGTTTTGTCGATCTAACTGAATTTTATTTAATTATTTTATATTTAATTATAAAATTTATCTCTATTTTGACCTTGGTATTAAAATATTTAATTGTTAAAGTTTCTCTTTGATAAGATGATCAATTTATATTTTTTTACTTACTTATTTCCTAATTTGTCATATTGGTTTACCATAATTTAGATAGTTAGAGTATTTTATATTTTATACGTGGAAATTTAGTTCAATAAATATAATTTATAACCTATTTAATATTGTTAGTTTATAATATATAAAATGGTGAAAATTTAACCACCATTTAACTGATGATGAAATGGTAAAATTTTGGCTATAAAAGAACATTTTACACTCAGGTTTGGTTATAGTAAAAATTTAATTTAATTTAAGAATAATTAAACCAAAATTAGAAATATCTATTATATCGACAAAATAAAAAAATTTATATTTATATTTAAACTCTTTATTTCTAATTAAAAATTAAATGAAATAATCTAAATTACGATTTAATTTTTATTTTAAAATGGCTAAGTTTTAGTTTATTATGCATATTATCCAAACTACTATTTTTACTTCTTAAAACTTACTTAATTCAGAATTTGTACTTACGCTACGCAAAGTCGTATAATTTGAATTAAAACTTCTTTACACTAATAAATACTTAATTTAAAAAACCTTTTGTTATTTTCAAATAGTACTTATTAGTAGCTTTGAAATGAAATGATTCTGTTCGAAATTAGAAATCAGTAATATGTTAAAATTATTTATTTATTTTCAATAATAACTGATTTAATAGTAATTATTTTAATAATTTTTATTAAAATTTCTAAACATATTTAGTTTCTCTTAAAAATTCAAACAGGTTTACTGTGCTGCAGCGCAACGATCTCGACTGTGCTTCAATTTAGCTCTAGCCGTTGAAAATGCTCCAACGGTGAAAACAATTGAAAAGCATCCAACGATAAAAATATCTCTGCTGAGTTCTCCCTCCCCTTCGTCACACCTCCGCCACCTGTTATCCACCTTCCTGACCGATTGTTGGTTGTCCGAAAAGATGTGCGGCGTCCAGGTTTCGAGCCGCAGCCATGTCACGCTGCCTCGCCACCTCGCCCCGCCGCCTCACCAAGGTCTGCATCCCCCTCCCCGCATGGCGTCGCTCGAGCTCAGCCCCACCCAATCTCACTCCCATTCGAGACGTTCGACTCCTCACTTCAACCTCTTGTGCTTTAATCCTCATCATCCTCATTTCATTGGTGAGTTTCTATTTTGTGCTGATCCTCTTGTGTGTGACGTCAACCTGACTAGTTCTTTTTGTTGAGTTTGAGATGTGGGATGAAGAAACCGGAAAATGGGGAAGACGATCATGTCCTCTCTATAAAGATCTTCCTTCCCCCTTCTTTGTTTATGTGAATGCTAGAGGTTGTGAAACAGGTTTTTTGATTGTTTGGGCAGGGAACAGTTGGTTGTGGGATGTTGATGGTGCTAAGATCCTAGTGGATCCCATTTTGGTGGATAATTTAGATTTTGGGATTCCTTGGCTCTATGATGCTACCAAGAAGGTTTTGAAAAATTTTTAGGTATCGATCGTATACTTTTTTATGTCTACTTCTGGGAATTTCATGGTTGGTTAGCATTGTTGTGTTTTTTTGTAGATTGCTGATCTTCCTAGGATAGAGTGTTTACTAATCACCCAAAGTCTTGATGATCATTGTCATATAAAGACTTTGAAGCCTCTATCTTAGAAGTTCCCAGGTTTGAGTGGTGTCAACTCCTAATGCCAAGCTAATTTTGGATCCACTGTTTAGTAATGTAAGTACTCACAATGGCAAGAAGCTAGGTACCCTGCCTGGTGATGCAAGAAACAACTATTTTGATACATTTTACAATGGACAATACTATCAATCTATAAGAGAAAGAGTTGTTGCTTACTTTGGTTACATCACTACTGATTTCACGAGTTTTGCTTCTACCCTTCATTGACATTTACAACATGATACAGTTTTAGGTTCTGAAATAATGCTTTTGTATCAGATTACCTATTTGGAACCTGGAGAAGGTCTTGGAACTTGAAGGCAAGGGCCATTCAAAAATCACCATTCGAGCTACAACAGGTCCTATTCTTGGTCCACCATGGTAGCGTCTAGAGAATGGGTGCTTACTAACATATGATTTCTAAAAACATTCTTTAAAAGATGGCATGGAATCTAGATCATCACTTAGACAAGTGCTGAAACCACTTCCATTTTGTACTATAGTGTTGCTTCACATTTGGTCCACGAGGATAAAAATACTGACTTGATTTTGGTTCTTTCAGCTTGCAATGGTGAAGAATCAGAGATTGGCAGAAAATTTGGCTAAGGGGAACATCCTATGATTGTGTTTGTCGATATGAGCCAGCTTCCTAGTTTTTAACTGTAATGTAGCAGCAGCTTGGGCGAAAAAACTTTATTATAGCATTACTTGCCTATTAAGTCCTTTACAATTGAGCTTATCCAATCATGTTTCAATAGTAGAAGTCAGCCAATTTGCAGCTTTTCAATCTTCTTCAAATGTTTGGCAACTTGTTTATAATTTGATGCAATTATATGAAAGTTGCTCATAATTGAGGCATTACACATTTGTTCAAATAGCCTCAAATAATATTTGTCTTAAAATTGTATTGCAGATTTATTTCAATATAGCGTGTACAAGATAACTATTATATCAAAAGTTACAAATACGTGTAATGTATTGTGATCTCCAATGTCCGAAAACATCCTATGCATATGGAAAAGAAATGAAATGATGCGTGCTAAGGATTCCCTCAACATCAACTGCACCAACACACAGCCACAACACAACCATCTTAGTTGTGCTTCAATTTTGATATGCTCTAATTTTTCATTGACTACTTTGCATAGTTTGTCAAGAGCCGGCATTGGAAATGACTCCTCAATCTAAAAACTGATTATAAGGAGCTTTCATTTATGCAACAAACTAGAATAAAACAAAAAAGCAGACAACAAACAATTATAATCACGAAATACAGAGATTAGTAACAAACAATCACAAAGAAGCTCATAACTTAACTACCCTCACAGAGAAAAAAGAATGAACAAAGAACTAGTGTAAATTATAAATTATCAGCAACAAACTATACCGGGAAACTTACTCTAGAACATCGTCGCCTGATGAGGCCGGTGGAGCCATGATCGACAATGTCATTAGGGAGGGGGATGGAGACCAAACCATGGTGAGGCGGCAGGGCGGGCGGGCTATGACTCCGGCTCGAAATCTAGACACCGCCCATCTAGACGGTCGAACGTGCTTTGAACGGTCGGATGAAAACTTACGCACAGGTGTGCTGTAGTCGGGAAATAAATGTTTGTGATCGTTCTTGTCCTTCTTCTTAGGAAACCCTGGGTCATATGATGGCGGATCCCAATTCATGGCGCTTCCGATCCCCCGCCGATCCCATCTACCCCTCCTCCTTCCGTCCTCCGCCGTTCCCCCAACTCCACCCGCCGCCGCCGCCGCCGTCGTGGGAGAGGCCTAGCCACACTCCCCCGCCCCCTTCCTCCCACCTCCTCCGCCGCCGTATCCGAACCCGCCGACGTTCGGATTCGGCGGCGGCACGGTCGACAGCGGGAGGCCGCTCAAGCGGCCGAGGTGCGAGGACCCGGAGGCCGTGGCGGCGGAGGACGAGCGGCGGCTCAATCTGGTACGGTTCCATGGCGGCCACGGGCTGGGTGGTCAGGAGCTGTATCACGCCCATGTTCGTGCCGGGCCTTATGACCATCGGCCTCCTCTTCTTGATCGACGGCCTTATCCTCCGATGGCTCGGCCGGATTGGCGTCCGAGCAATTGTCCTTCCGAGTTGCTTCATCATCCATGGCGTGGGGATAGGTATGATGGGAACCAATTTGGCGTGCGTTCGCAGTTGCCTCCCCTACCTTCGCATCCTTACCCTCCATACCCACCTCTACCGCCGCCGTCGCAGCCGGGTCCATCGCCAGCATCTGTGATCAACTCATCGATTTCGCCGTTCAAGGATCCGGTAGGTTTTCCAATCTTTCCTGTTCAAATGCATGTTCACCCTTGTCAATATTGAATAAGCCATGCATCATTCCCCGTGTTATCTGAATTGATTGGTGATAAAGTTTGCATTCTACTTTTTTATTGTTTGTTTTCTTCTATTTAAGATCCAATTTTGTGTTGTTTACTGTGTTTTTCATGTGTGTTGTTGTTGGTAGCCATCCTATAGTTGATCGATCATGGTCTTGGATCATCTCATTAAGTTGTGATCCAGTCAAATATCTGACGCTGTGGAATGTTTGGCATTGTATAATTAGTTTGAAAGTTTGGGGTGAACGTGATCTATGAGTAGTCAATCACAATTAGCATATTTTTACTAGCTTTTGTCCTTAAATTTTTGCATTTTTTAAAACAGGTTGGGATCGCTGGTCATCACTATTCCAGTGTTGTACAACTAAATGGTCACAAGTCTTTGACAATGAAGCCTTTGGCCCAAGAGAAGCCGAAGAAAGTTGATGCCAGCCATTTGTTTAAGCATCCACATAGAGCGACTCGCCCAGATCATCTAGTTGTCATTCTTCGAGGTCTTCCAGGTTAGGCTTTATCTTTTAACCTAGAAATCATGGTTTTGCAATTTGTAGCTGTTCCTATATAACGTAATGGGAAGATTCTATGCTAGTGAGCTACCTCTTCTTTTTTTTTCCTAAGCTTTCTTAACCAAATAGAATTTTCATATTATTTTTTCCCTCTTTTTACTGGTACTAGTTTTTGTAACTGAATCTGCCAGAGCCTGTCAGTTTCATTTAGAAGAGACTGCTTGTAATTAAATGCTTTCTCACTGAGTTCAATTTATTTGTTTCTTCTTCTTCTTCTTTCACTTGATAGCAAAAAGGTGTTGGGGACATGAATACTAAACTATGATCCCTGTTATCACAAATGGCAGTGTTTTTTATGACCATATTATTATCATTAAAACCCTAAAAGTAATTTTTAAGATAGTTTGTGTTATTAGGAAGACGAAATGCTTTTTCATTTGTGGTGGCCTTTAAACCTTTAAATTATTAGTTTTTGTTCCTAGAACTAGAATGACCTTGCAACAGTAACTGAGCTGTCATTTTATTTTTTCAATTTTTTTAGGCAGTGGAAAGAGCTACTTAGCTAAGTTACTTCGGGATGTTGAAGTTGAAAATGGTGGTAAGGCACCAAGGATCCATTCCATGGATGATTATTTTATGACTGAAGTTGAAAAGGTAAGTGTAGGATTTGTTTTATTTTTCAGCTAATTTCACATTTTGTTTTATATTATTTGTCCAGAAATTTTTTGGAAGGGTAGAAATAGTTTTTAATAATCACTTCCTATTGTTTAAAAGGCTGAGGAAATTGAGGGTACTAAATCCTCATCACAGTCAGTTAAGGGGAAGAAGAAAATTACAAAGAAGGTGATGGAATACTGCTACGAACCTGAAATGGAAGAGGTGGTTCTTTTCTCAGAATAGTTTGGGTGGTTTAGTTCTTTTTGGCATGATCCTTGATTTTATCTTCTCAACACACTGAAATTTCTATATATTTCTATTCTTCAATCATTTGGCAGGCATATCGGGCGAGCATGCTAAAAGCTTTCAAGAAGACCCTGGAGGAGGGCATATTTACTTTTATAATTGGTATGAAATTGTAAATGGTTATTTAAAATGTCACTTCTTATATTCCTTATGAATTCAGTGACATAACCAAGGTGGTAAGATTTAAAGTTCTATACTCATGGTTGGTATTGTTCTGCTGCTAAGTGTCAAGTAGAATTCATATGCGTTGACATTTGCGTGTACATTTGCTGTGTGCTTTTCACCTGGAGTAACTTCCTTTGGATAAAGAACTATGAATGCGTTTTTAGCCCTCTTTGGGTATTTGAACACGAAAATATTGTTGAGAAAAATTAAGGTGAGCTACACTTCATGTAGCTTATATAAGCTGTGCCTCTATTGAGTCTCTTATAGTGGATCCTAGGTGAGAGTGTCCATTTGCACAAGTAGGAGGTGGATAAAATTTAATCTTTTTAAGACTGCAATGTGAATTATTTGTACATTTTTAAAATATGCACTAATTTAAAAATATTTTGAAATTAAAACAATTATTTTGAAATTAAGATGAAAGGGTTTAAAGCATCAGATTGATTTGAAAATCTATCAATATCCTAATTATTTATTTTTCTATATACCTATGTGGATTTGGAACTGTAGCTCAGATTAGCTATATGAACTGCAGCTGATGTATATAAGGCTCTTAAAATATTGTAGAGTGTTCATGTTTTGCATATTAAATCGAGAGTACGCTTTTATCGATGTTAAATCGGTGTTGTGGGAAAGGTGCAGTGTGCACTGCGATTCAGTTTCACTAATTACAGATGCAGTTTGGTTAAGCAATTGACCCATTTGTTGGATGCCATGTTTTGCCCTCTTAGTGGATGACCGCAATCTGCAGGTAGCCGATTTTGCTCAATTTTGGGCAGCTGCAAAGGTATACCTCATATCTTTTTTATGGCATTCACGAGTATGGTTTTATGGCCACGTGACCTCTTACAATTTTACAATCTTACCCCTTTCGTATTTACAAAAGTATTATTTATAATAATATTTTTGAAAATCCTTTATTTCCTATAATTTGTCACACATGGTTTTAGCCATGTTACAATATTACCCTTTATCTTCTATTTTGAACCATTTTATGATATTACCATTCGTATCCTATTTGTAAAAGTATTATTTACTATGAAAGGAATTAGTTTCCTATTCACAAGAATAATTTAAGTTACAATTTTTAGCTTTTTATGATTTTAATTATTAGTAGAACATTATAGTAATCTAGAATCAGGTCTGATCTTGAGTTTAACAATTTTAAAATAGTAAAACATCTTAAATTAACTAATTAATAGACAACTATTAAAGTGCATTATATTCTAAGGTACTTTTGATTATCTAAAAAATTGAATATATTAATGTAGGAATAATATACCTACAAAATAAAAAATAACCATGTATCGCGCGGACAAATGACTAGTTGGGATTTAATGATTAACTGCAGACTGATATAGTTTCGCTTATACTATATATTTGCTGTACTATTGCTGCCACTTGTTTTGCGCTATTTGGTGAATGGTCTGTTTTTTTTTTTTGGTGTATTATTATCGTTATCACTTTTGTGGCATTGACTCAATAAATTAGTTCCCTTCATCGAAAATTGCAGTTTGGTCTTGCCTTTTCTGAATATGTCGTCTCATTTATTTTTGTTTCACTGTTAGTTCATATACTTGTAATGTTTGGTTTCTGTACGTTCTATTTCCTTCTATTCATTAATTAATTACTGTAATTTTTCAGACATCTGGATATGAAGTGTACCTGCTGGAGGCAGCTTACAAAGATCCTGTGGTAAGTATTACTTATTTCTGAGTGGTGCTATTCTAATTTCAAGGTCATAACGGGATTGAATGACGTGATGAATGGCAATATATGTTGCTGTTGCATTCTTCTTTTCTCTACCACACTAATCTAGGCTGTTCCACTATTTTTTCCATCTCCATTTTTAACCTGATCCTAAATAGTTCACAATGTCATCTCCGCCCTTTTTCCAATCCAGTCTTTCTACATGCCTGTGCGAAGTTCTAAAATTGGTTTTTACTAACTCTTATCTCATCAATTGCCGGCTTTATTTTTGGCCGGCACAACCTTCTCTTCTTCCCGTCACCTTCAAAGGTGGAGACTTTTTCATTTTCACACCTCTAACCACAACGTGCTTTAAAGAAAATCAACAATTTGACAAAGATCCAACCCATAAAATATATAGAGTTTAACCAGACGCAGAAGCTCTGATAGCGTGTGTATATGAGGCGCTTGGTGCCGAAAACATGGGAGAGGGTTGGGGACTTGTTAAGGAAAACAAAGCAGCTTGGATGCTCTCTACCCAGTCGTTAAACCCAGTGTATATGCCCACTACCTCCTCCATTTTTGTTCCTCCACCATCTTCTCCAATTAGAAAGCTGCTTTCTTTTTCTCTGATTTGATTTTCCCCATATTTGTTCCTTCCCCATCTTCCCCAATTAGAAAGCTGCTTTCTTTTTCCATTCTTCGATCTGATCTTTAGCTAAGTTTTTCTTTTTTTCTTTCTCAACAATCGTTTGCCAAAATGATTTGTGAATTCTGAATGGATTTGCCATAAATGGGAAAGTGATTTGTTGAAGTTTAAGTAGGGGAAGAAAGGGATGCGAGTAGAGGAGGAAGGGATGGAAAGATGCTCATGATGGTTATAAAAGCTCGCCCAAAGCTTCACTCATACTGTTTTTTATCCTGATCTGTTACTGCAACATTTCCCTCCTTGTTTCTTACCTTTTTGTGACAAGGGCACGCTGGAAGGAAATTCCCAGCTGTATTATAGAGTGCCTTATCCATCTGACATTTGTATAATTCTGTACTTGCAGATCTGATCCACAATATTGCTCACACACTTTTATACGTGTCCAAATTGGTTGAATTTATGTTTTTTGTGTTTGTTTTGGAGGAGATGGCATTGTTTCTCCTTTTTACCTATATGTTCACTTGAATTGTTTTTTTATTTTCATCATATGAAAGCATTAATTGCTTGTTTATTCGAAATTGTAAACTTATCTACTCTTTCATTTTTTAAAAAAAATATATATTTGCTTCTTAGGGTTGTGCTGCTAGAAACGTTCATGGTTTCGCATTAGAAGAAATACAGAAAATGGTTCACCAGTGGGAGCAAGCCCCATCACTATACTTGCAATTAGATGTTCAGGTCTGTTTCCTTTCAGACTGTTTTATCAGCTCCACTATATTAGCTACATTCTCATTGATTTTAAATGTTCTCTTACATTCATAAACGGGAAAGAAAATTATTGAAAAACTTTTATTAGAAGTAATTAAAATAATGTCAAATTGCTGATATTGCTGCTTACATGTTTTGCACTGGTTTTGGCAGAGTCTAACCCATGCAGATGATCTCTTAGAGCAAGGAATAAATGAGGTAACTATATTTTCCTTAACATAAAATTTTGCTTCAGGTTCCTGGTCTCTAGTGGTTTTGGAATTTCCTCTTAGGCGTGACAGACTTACCAGATCATTGCATTTTAGGCGGTTACTTCTATTGAGTTTCCATTTGAAGTTTTTATTACTTAGCATTATTTAAAGTTCATCATAATCATACTTTATTGATGGAGCTAGTGAAGTTCCAAATTTATGCTGTAGTCTTATCCATTAAGGATACATAATAATTCTTATAATCAAATCACTATTGAGGTTTATCTAGCAGGGTTTTGTCACACTTAACAACGTTTTATTTTCTTATATTTGACAATGACTTTTTTCTCATGTTCAATAAGGCCAATCATGATGTTATTTGTCATTATTATGTCGCTCCTGTTACTTCCTGAGTATGTAAAAGGACTTTTATATTGTATTGGTTTAGTTTGTCTATCTAGGAAGGTTGCATAAGCTTTTTCTGCTTTTTGGCAGGTTGACATGGATACAGAAGATCCACCTTTTGGTGAAGGTGGACCATCAGAGTTTGAAAACATGAAAGATAGGAAGATCAGTTTACCATCGTTTTCAAACGGTATTATTTTTGTAAATGCTTATACTGTTGCATTTGTCTTCATATGATGGGTTATTATACTTGCAAGAAGTTCCACTTTTATTGAGAAAAATATCCCTTTTGTCATGAAGAGTATCTGACTAATGCTTAAGTGTCCTCTGACTTGAATTTGGTGGGTGCTTGGCATTGAAGTTGTTGTACATGATACGCTTGATATGCATTTTGTTGGTGATGTTTTAACATCTTTGGATGAATGAGGCGTTGGCCCTTTTTTTTTGCGATGAAAAGCTTGTTTCCTACGATGATTGTTGAGCATGAGTTTATATGTGTTTTGCTTTTGTGATGCATGCCTGATGATGTCAAACTTGGTAATTAGATCCTTTTATATCCAAATTGTAGTTCAATTGGCTGAAACCAAAATGTGTTTATGTTGATAAGATACCGTGAAGAATGTAGAAGGAGATTTGCAGGAAGTAAAAGAATTAGGAAAAGTAAATGGTCAGAGGACTTGGAGGACGGTAATCAAGAAAAGATTGATGCTTTGGGTAAGCCACATTCTTTGCCGGGATTGATGCAGGCTTATACTGAGGGTGTCAGGTCTGTTCACTGGAGCGATCAGGTATGGGTTCCCCGTGTCTGTTAGGAGTTCTTTTAACCGCATCTGTTAGGAGTTCTTTTATATAGGCTAGATGGCCTATTTTCCCGTATTGCAAGAATTGTGATTTTGATTTTTTTTTGGGCTCACAAATTCATTCATTTTTCCCAATCATTATTATTCATATGTTAGTTACATTTTTTTCTTGTATATTGCCAACTCTATGTTGGCATTTTTTTTAGGTCGGGACAAGAGGGTTTTCAATTAGTGCTTCAAAACAATCCAACGTATCTCTGATTATCGGACCTGGTGCAGGATACAATCTGGTTAGTTATATATAAAAGCTCCCACTAATTACCGGATTTGATAGCACTTGGTTTTGTTCTTTCGCACAATTTATTAACTTCAGGAGTAAAATCTTTAGACTTCAAATCCATTGCCTGAAGAAGAGAAAATCGACACAAGTCTAAGAGTTGGGAGTTTTGAACAAAGGAAAACGGCTTTTGTAGAGCACCTGCGTGCTGAACGTGAATCTTTTAGAGCAGTTTTTGCCCGAAGGCGACAGAGGATTGGTGGATTAGAAGTTGATGACTAGTTCACTTTAATTTCCTTTTTTATACTTATATATTTGTCGTGGTTTCTGTTGTGGTTTACTAAAGTGAGCCATCTAAACCAACTGGGCCAAGCATGAGGCCACTGTTTCCCACGAAATTGTAAAATAGGTATCAAATGCAACTCTTTTTTTCTTTTAAAAAAAATGCAGCTCATCTCATTTTTGGGTGACGGAAAGGATATCAGAAGAGTGTCGTTGTTGCCTGCACACGGGTCTTTGCTCCCAGGATGTTCAGCACTGTATTATTTTTTATTTGATTATTCTCCAGTGGTTTAAATTTTTACGTAAATTTAAATGGATTTGAAATATAATATATTTTAGTTTGAAGTTTTCTTTTTATTTGTAATACTTAATTTATATTATATAGATATTTATTTTTTATAATTTTTATCGTTCTCTCTCTATATAATTTTAGATAATTTAAAATTTCCACTTTTATTTGTGGT
Source organism: Piper betle (assembly GCA_033002965.1). NCBI lineage: Eukaryota > Viridiplantae > Streptophyta > Magnoliopsida > Piperales > Piperaceae > Piper > Piper betle. The sequence continues at coordinate 13,512 of JAURVB010009187.1, forward strand.
TATGAAAGAATAAAATTATAATTTTAATTATTTTATAAACAAGAAACTAATACGTTTAGTTAACAATAATTTTTGTATGACTAAATAAAGGATAATATTATAAAAATAGTCAAAGGACATGCAACAGAATCAAATTAAAAGTCATGGATCTTACATATACCATTAATAATGGCCTATGTTGAAAGATAAATTTTAGTTTTGTAGATAGATTTTTATTGAAAGAGATTATAATCATACGATATCTTAATGATAAATTATGAGAGAGAATATGATTTTAAAAATGGACTTTATAGCACAATATTTAAATACCCTTTCATGGTAATATATATATGTATATATATATATATATATATATAAAATAATGATAGAGATTCCAATACAATAACGATACATTATGAAAGGTCAATAACATGGTTGCATAAATCCTAATCGAAATCAGAATCGGTTTTCGAGGGAGTCGAAATTGGAATCGGAATCGGTTTAAATCGGCCAAGAATCGGTTCAATTGAATCGGTCCAAATTGGTCATATACAAAAATTTTGTACAAAAAAATTGACATACGAATTTGCACAGCATATAGCAATTTGTAAAAAAATTGACTTACAAATTTACACATTGTGCATATATTATACAATTTGATATATAAATTTGATCATAAATCCCAAATCAGCAATGAAAAATTTTTATTCGGTCGGAGCTGAGGTGAATTCGTTCCAACTTTGTGAAGCACAACCAAAAAATTTGTGACGCATAGCCAATAATTTGCAGATTTAATTTAAAAAAATCCAACTTTATATGAATCTGTCAGAGCTGAGATCGGAAGCCCGATCGGCGACAAGTCTCGCGACCACTGCATTGTTGGAGGCGAGGTTGGCAGCCCGGTCAGAGGTCCAGTCGGCAACGATTCGTGCAACAATGCTCTCGTGTTCGCAGGGCTGAATCGGTCCAGCCACACGTCGGCGACGACGTTGCGAGGGCGGAGGCGAGGTCGGCAACCCGGTCGGAGTTGAGGCCGGAGTCGGGGATGCACGGTGGAGGGCGAAACGTGGCGGCAGAGGGCGGACGTGCGGCGGCGGAGTGGGGGAGCGGGTTAACGTTAGGTTTTTAAAATCAAAATTTTAATTTTACTTATATTTAAATAATTGAATAAATATCATACTTAGGATATTTTAATAATTTAATAATATTAGGTACCCACGCAACTGCTCCAAAAAAGAGTGAATTATATATTAAATAACAAATACTATTTAACAGCCAATCAAAACAAGCTATTTGTTAATAATTTCTCATTAAAAAATAGATAGATGGTGTAAACTTATAATTATATATTTATAAAAATAGAAGAAGCCTTTGACATTTATTTAATTTTAAGACAGGGATATATAGAACAAAGAGGGATGAGGACGTAATTCTTACGGTGAAATAATAAACTATCCATTGGTTCAAGATGGTAGCCACTCCTGAAAGTGGTTGGACTCTTGGCCAAAAGATGGAGGGGCGTCTCTTTTATATTATTCTTGCAGTTCACAAGAAATGGATACGTGTATATGATGTTGTAGGCCAGCTCTGCAAATCCCAAAATTATAAGCCTTAACACATTTGCAAAACTAGAAATAAATAGGCCGATAAATAGATAATATTTTTTAATAAGGCTATAATAATCATGGATAATATGGGATACCATTAAAGATTATTCACTTTTTTTACCGGGCAATATTATTTCATTTTTACCATACCAAAGTGTTGCCCCAATGCGGCAACGTGGAGGATAGTGTTGCCATCGTGCCTTGTATAGTAGCGATGGTGACGACTCCTCAATGGGATGCATGGCATGGAGGAGGAAGAAGGCGTCCAAGTTGCCATGGAGGGCGGCAAGGAAGATGGGCGTCTCTCCCAGGCAATTTTCCCTGGTGGACGGCTGTTGCAGCACTGTCGCCGGCGGCGGATCATTTACGGCGGCGACGGCTTCGATCTTCCCGATCAGCTCGAGCTCCCTCTCGCACAAGTAGACGCAGATCTTGTTCCCTTCCCGGCCGCCGCGCGCCACCGCAAGGTGCAGCGGCGTGTCTCCTCTCTTGTTGGCTGCCCCCAGCTTTTCGAGGTCAGCACCCTTGATTGCATTCCTCACATTCACCATCAACTCCTCCGCGTCCTGTTTCTTGGACGTTTGCTTCTTCGGATATTGGGACAGTACTGGTATTTTTTTCAAGCGATCTTGCAGCACTAAGTGGTGAAGGCGGGTGTCGCCTGAAAATTCCAGTGCTTGTTGCCAGTACTTGTCTGTGGCAGCATCTGTAGCAGCCATGTTTGAAGCTGCTATTGTCGTATCCACGCCCAAGCCCACAAACTACGTCGCCCGTCTCGCGCTAGCTGCGACCTTCATCCTTAATATAATTTCCGTTTTCCCAAAAAAAAAAGAAAAAGAAAAATGGTGATAAGTTTTAAAAGAAGATATTTTCGCAGTGAACAATTATCTTTTTCGGCCCCAAATGATGCCGTCCAAAGCAAGAGTTGTGACTTAATTAAGAGCATTAAGGATCATGAAAATGCAACAAGTAGTAGTAAATATGACATTATTACCTTTGTAATAGTAGATACAAAAACAACGCTCTTTATCACTGATTTCTCTTCATAGTCTCACAGACCGTAGAAGAGAGATTACAAACCATGAACAGCTGCCAGATAAACACTCCCATCCCTGTATTGAAAGTTACATTCCAGAAAAAAAAAAAGAACACTAGAAAGATTGATCAAGAAAAACAAAGCTCAACATCACCACTAGGCATCGCAATTGAAGTCTTGGGAAGGTTATTTGATTGGCTTCTCTGAGGGCATGTCCTTGAGTTGTGCCCTCTTTCCAAACATAATCTGCATGTGTAAGTTCTAGCTTTTAACCCTGCCCTGCAGCACCTATGACCTCAAAGTCCATACTACCGTCCACTTCTTTCCACTTTTTATGGTACAAGTCCTACGATTATGGCCACGTACACCACATAGCTTACAATGATGGATCCTAGATTTCAACACCCTTGCTTGACATCCTGCAACTACCAGCTTACGGCAGGTTCTTAGATTGTGGCCTTTCTCGCCGCAGGCACGGCATTTATGTTTAAATCGACCTTCATTGTTTTCCTTCAGCTCTGGGCAGTAATGCAACCTATGGCCTTCCTTCCCACAGTTGCTACAGAAAAATTATTCAGCTCTGGGCAGTAATGCAACCTATGGCCTTCCTTCCCACAGTTGCTACAGAAAATTTATCCGAGGGAAAGAACAATTTTAAATCAATAATGAACCCAGATATCAGTTGTTGTGACTGCTGTCATCCACCATTTTGCCAAACAATTGGGGTTGTCTACATCTGAGATTAGCATCTTACCAAACTTACCAAAGTAGTTTATAATGAAGAAATTAGTCATCAGAGCTTGAAAAGTTGTGTGCGGTATTTCTGTTCTAGTTATTACAAACTATCCAAAAAAATCATTTAATGGAGAATGACTCAAGAAATTTCTCAAAAGAACTATTTAAGGCACAACCACTCTAATGATGCTTTTGCATTACCTATCATTGAAATGCTTCTCTTGCAACGATTTTCTGGATAACTGAAAAACTCTTTAAGGGCTTCTGATGCTCTTTTCCTGGCTGCAGCAGTGCCTTTTGCTTTCTGCAGATCACTGTTACTGATCAGACTTTCATCCAAGAATCATTACAAAATTGGATCACGAAGTTTGTCTTTTAAAGCATAAACTTGCTTGCGGCTACTATTTGAGCATGAAGCTTTGGATCAGGTGGATAATCTTCACTCGTTTACTAAAAAGGCCTGTTTTGGAATTGATGCTCTGCAAGCATCAAAACTAACTAAAAAGCATTACATTATGGTCCATGGCTAAGAAATCTTTCTTTGAGAAAGTTTTGCTTCAGAACAGGAATATAGTTGGTCTCAGCGACAAAATATTAACCACTTCGAAAAAAAGGATTTTGAATGCCACTAATGAAATCTAGGGATCCAGAAGGAGAACTAACTCTCAAGGATCGGCTGATTTTCAAATTTACTTCTGGAGGTGGTGACTGATAAACACGCTTTGATTTCTGAGTTGGATCCAATTTAATATCTAAATTATCAACTTCGTCATCTTCTTTCACTTTCAGGGAGAGCTGCACCTAGAAACAATTTATTGGTTAGCACAATATTCTAAACTATAAGCTCTCTTACGAAATTAACTAAAGCTATATGATGAAGAGGATGAAGAAGGAAGAATAATATGCCTTGAACGTGCTTTCTCCCAAGGTCTCTCATCAATAGGCTCTTCCCATATTACACACTCCCCAAGCAATTGGAACAAGTCATTAGCCACTGTAACAAAGCAAATAATGAACAAAATTATGCCTATAATCATATAAAAAACATTGATTCAAGCATATAAAACATATCAAAAGCATTGATTCAAGCATTAAAACATGCACGTCAAACAAAGAAATTTCACTGCTTAAGGCCATCCAAGCAGAGCTTAACACTACCCCGTGCAGTCAATTACTTAAATAACTCACATTAACATATTAAATATACACAGCAGTAGAGCTTAAATCCAAGGACAATGTTTCAATGAAGCATAGATATATATATAGCTGTTCTTCTAAAAAAAACATCACATTTGGTGAAGTTTTCTAAAAATGCCTTTGTAAATTACTATAATGATTAATATAGGCAAGAAGCAACAACTAGGATAAATAATGTTAGACTATTTGACAGGATAAGCATTAGGGTTGTTTTTTCTTTTCTTAACGCATTTAGAGTTGTTAATACTTAATATGAGTGGATTGCCATTGTATATAACATTTATAATCTTTAATATTGATCGAATCGTGTGTTATATCGGCAAAATAGTTTGCGATCAATAGTAAAATAATATTCGATCAACAATATATTAAGTATTAACATCGCTCTAAAAGAAAGAAAAAACATATTGGCATAACGTGCATTGTAACTTTGGTGAATCTCCGCATTTTTCAATTAATTATCACAACGTGTTCCCAACTAATTATCCCATATATTAAAATTAATAAGCCCACGTTGCAGGTTTTTATTAGAGGGCTGGCTATCTTATGGCTTATAGGAGGAGGGCGGCTTTCCAAAAAATTCCATATACATTACATCGGTATTACACATTTATACCCAGTTCCCAACTTTACAATAATAACTCCTCTAACACAAAATCAAAGATAAGTCATAATTATGCCAGCCAAAGCCAAAAAGAGATGCCACAAAATATAAAAATAAAAAAATGGCAAATTGATGTATTCGCATGTTGTTAGTGTGTAATGAGCATTTAGTACAGGGCTCAATGAACCTTTTAAGGTTGTTAAACGTAAGCTTTTCATGGTTGGTGTTACGGGTCGTAACCGTGGGGCGCCAAGGGAGCTAGGATTTGGCGGTTGGTCCTAGTCGTCCCGAGTCCAGAGCCGGTAGCTGGTGCTATCCGGGTGGTGGAACAACCTACCGGAGTGCTGGTCGGGTTGGTGTGCAATCGTGGTTCCAACGGGTGCAGGTATCGAGCATGGGTGATCCAGACGCGTGCGAGGTCGAGCCGTGCCGGGAGTAGTACCGGGAGCGGAGGGTGCAGATGACCGAGCACCGCGACCGAGCATGTGGGCAGCAGTACCGTGTGTGCCGAGCGAGCACGTCGGCGCGAACCAGCAAAGTGACCGATCAATGCTGGGCAGGACTATCCTGGTGTTGAGGTTGGCGGTGAGCGTCCGGGTCCGAGTGAGTCAGGATCCCGGTACTGAGTGCTGTGGGGGTCTGGAGCATGCCGAGTGCAGGTTTCGGTACCAGGGCTAGCCGGGGCGAACCAGGAGGGTTCGACCACCTGGCTAGGGTGCACCGGGGCTTTTCAGTAATTGCAGCTGGAAACTCCAAGGGTTGGGGTGATGTGAGCTGGCCAAGGAGGACCGTGGATCTGGGGGTCGACGGTGTGGATCAGTTTGGTGACATCACTAGGTTGGTGACTCATGTGGATCGAGCTGAGCCATTGATCGAAGATTGGATGGTCAGGATCCAAGGGGGTGACGTGCACTATTTCCAGCCCGAAGCCTATATAAGGAGGTGCTTCATTGTGTTGAGGCAGATCAGAAAGTAGAGAAGAACAACAAGTGAGGAGTAGGAGTGTGTGGGTTCTCAGTGGGGGGGAACCACCTTGGTCGGGAAAAGGGGAACTTGGAGTCTGCTGCAGCCAGGCCGTGGGGGACGGACTGGGGCTCCAAGGCAGACTGCCGGTGTAGTCGTGGTCCACCTTTAGACCAAGGTTCCTACCAGTGTTGTTTGGCAACCCTGCGAGGTATTGCCGAGGGTTGTGAGTGAAGTCCTGTCGAGTGAGGGTCGAGAGGCAAGGTCGTGGGGTTTGCATGTCCACGACCAGCAAGTAGTCGAGAGTAGGATTACTTGTAGTTATCCTGTATTCATACTAGTGGAATAGAGGTTGGGGAGATTTCCCGTAAAAGTGTAGTGTTTGCGTCGTGTTTGGCCACCAGTGACTGGACCGGTGATTCCGAGGTCTGGTCGTGCCGGTAATTGGGTGACCGGGACTGGGACGCATAACGCTGCTGCTTGGCGATTCCGTGTGATCGATAACTTGTTCGGTAAGAGCTAACACCGGTAACCAGGTACCGGTATCAGGGTGCGCCAGCAATCGGGCGTGGTACCGGGACTGGGGTGTTGGTGCCCGCGTTGCCGCTTTGCGTAGCGGTCACGTGCTGCGTACGGGGGTTGGCTGGTGTTTCCAGGGAGGGAAACACGCCGCACAGGGGGAAGTCCTAGGCGAAAAATTTAGACCCAAAGGGGGACCCTGTGACAGAGGTATCAGAGCGTCTCTGGTTCGGTGTGAGCCAAAGGTCTTGCGGGGCACAACACAGCTTTCAGAGGAAAGTCCCCACACTTTACCAGTAGCGTTACCGAGAGAGAGATGGACACACGGGCAGAAGCTCTCAGAGAAAGAGTAGCACGGCTGGAAGGGCTGGTAGGAGAACCTATCAGTGAAGATGGGCATACCGTCTTCGAGCGATTGCAGTTCCTGACGGAAGGGGTCCGGGACTTGAGCACTCGGGTGAATGACATACCCGTGGCCAGCCTTGCACGAGAGCAGGAGACGGCGGGGATGCTTGGAGGTCTCCGGGATGCACTAGAAGCTTTATATACAGATGTTGCTCTGTTGAAGCAGGTAGTAGGAGGACATCCTCAACCCGGTGGGGTTGACCGTGCAGCCAAGGAATACTCGATCCCAGGAAGGCTCAAGGTGCCGGAGCCAACGAAGTTTGAGGGAGCTAGGTCGGCCAAGGACCTAGAAAACTTCATCTGGGATATGCAAGAGTACTTTGTTGCTGCAAACATACCCGAAGAGCACCAGGTTTCTTTGGCCAGCATGTTTCTTTCGGGGGATGCCAAATTGTGGTATCGTACTCGCACCGAGGAGGATCAGAGTGCTGGTCGACCCCGAATGGAGACCTGGAATTCCTTAAAAGAGGAGCTTCGGGAGCAGTTCTTGCCATCTAACACTACCTGGGTGGCAAGGGATAGACTCAAGAATTTGAGACAGTCCGGAACAGTGAGGGAGTACGTCAAGGAGTTCAGTTCTTGTCTCCTAGACATCAACAATATGTCGGAGGAGGACAAGTTGTTTAATTTTATTTCAGGTTTGCAACCTTGGGCTCAGACGGAGCTGAGGTGGCAGAAAGTCCGGGATTTACCTGCAGCTTTGGTGGCTGCCGATGCACTGGTGGACTTCAAGCATGCTGGGGCCTCGGGAGATGATGGCCCGAGTGTGAATTTCCAGGGAGGCAAAGGCAAAAACAGCCAACGGGATGGCAGGAGGCCATTCCGGCCAAAGGAGAGGAGCAGGGATCGCGTGCCGGGTGTGCCAGCATCCGGGTGCTTTCTGTGCGGTGGACCGCATCGGGCACGGGAGTGTCCGAACCGTGCCAAGGTGAGTGCTATGGTAGCTGATGCAGACCAAGTCCAAGAGGAGGAGCCTCTTGCCCGAGCGTCTACCCTTCAGATACTCGGGGCGTTGCGTGCTGGACGTGCAGCTTCTGAGGGAGCTGGCCTGATGTACGTTCCATGTGTAGTGAACGGGAGAGCAGTTTCAGCCCTAGTAGATACAGGTGCTACGCACAATTTCGTCTCCAAAGGGATGGCATTGGAGCTAGGGTTGAAGACCAGGATCGATACCGGCAAGATGAAGGCAGTGAACTCACAGGCGAAACAGGTTGAGGGCATAGCGGGAGATGTCCCGATCCGCCTGGGGGAGTATGAAGGCCGAGTGGATTTGACGGTCGTCGTGCTAGACGATTTTGATCTGATACTCGGTAATCCTTTCATGCGTTCTGCCGGAGTTGGAGTGTTTCCACAGCTGGGAGGTGTTCTGATTACGGATAAGGCAGGTGCGAGCTTTGTTCGTAGCCAGAAGGGACCTTCTGGGGTCAAGTGCAGCACTGTCAGGGAGGAGCATCTGTCGGCAATGCAGGTGGCTCGAGAGTGCACGGGGGCCTTGACTGATCTTGCAGGAACGGGTGAGATCCGACCGGACCATGTGGTGGTGGTGGCGGATTTGCGGGTGGATGAGCAGTCTACCGAGTTGCCAAAGGAGTCTCCCGAGAGAACGATCATTCACCAGATCGAGTTGGTGCCAGGGAGGGTACCAGCGCCGGCACACTAGAGTGTGTTGCCGGACGAACTCACACAGATCCAGATGTGGTTCCTGGATGGGGGAAAATTCAGCCATCGTGCACCATGAGGAAGAAGTACCCATGTTCCTTAGAGTTGGACCTGACATCAGGTAGTGAGCCAGGGAGGGTTCACGCGGGTCAGCCTGAAGTAGGGCTCAAGGCGCATTCTCTGTGTGAAGAGCAGTGTGAGTTCGTGAGTAGGGGAGTTGAGCTTCCCTAGAATTGGCCGAGTGAGGTGCGAGTACGGAATCAGGCGGATTCCATTGCCGAGTGGACGCCAACAGAGGTGACAGTATGGAAGAGCTTCCTAGGAGTTTGGCCAATTACAGGAAGTTCGTACATGGAATGAGCCATGTAGTGTCATCTTTGAATGACTTATGGGAGGATAAGTCGAGGCATGGTCGGAGCTATGCCTTACAGCTTTCGAAGAGTCTCGGAGCTGTGATCATCGGAGCCAATTCTGGAACGGCCGGGTTCCAGGCAACCTTTGGAGTGGTGACGCGCTTCAGAAGGCCGGGATGGTGGAAGGCAGCAGGGGGTGGCCGGAGTACATTGTCCAACTGTGGCGGGTTTACTCGTTGGTCTGAGTTCATTGTCAGGAGGACAATGGAGCTTACGCCTTCTTCAGGACCCATGGAGAGAGGGTTAGCAGCTTCAGATCGTGGGAACGAGAAACTTGGTTGACAGAGCAAGTCGGTGCTTGGCTCATATGTGTTGGTTAGATGATGAGTTTAGCCTATGACTGCAAGGGATCGGCTATTTATATTCCTTACCGGTAGGCTAAGACAAAAGCTGAGGGGGTTTCCACATTCCCCAGTGGAACGACGTCCAGGTTGAGTCTGGATGTGTACCCGGTGTTAGGGTGAATCGTTATCGGCAATACAACCGATAACGCAGCTTTTGTGAAACTCGTGACTGGAGATTTCCAGCAGGGTAGGTGCATTGACAGAGTTGGTGACTGGGATGCTGCAGCGCTAACTTCACCTTGAGATCTTGGAGCTCGATCTCATGGGCCGAGGGTCCAGATTCCCAAAGAGAAGGGAGCAACAGCAGGGTTAGTATATCGAGTCTCGGAGTACGCTGTTCGGAGCAGTGCCCAGGTATACACCCAACTGTGGGCTGCTTGCCGAATCATGGGGAAGTACGCGAGGTACATGCGGAAGGGAGAGTGACCGATAACAACTAACCAGGCTCAGTCCGGAGCAGGGACTGAGGTTACGAGTGCATTACTCAGGAGGAGTATGTGAGGCGTGCGTAACATGGACCTCTTGCACGGAGCAGCTAGAAAATCTGCAACGTGGTCAGCTAATGAGGCTTAGTTCTCCGACGTTGTGGACCGAGGATGGTGCAACGGGCCGAATGAAGAGAAATGCGGACCTGACGGGGAGGGCATATCATTCCGCGTGGAGAGCAAGTGATGCTGACGCTCACGCCCAGATTTTGGAGAAAATCTGGTGTACCAAGTGAAGGTACGGGTTCCTTTGTGTGTTTTCCAAGGGGATTTGGTCAGTCCGGTTTGAATAGCTGTCTGTATGGGCTTCTACTACCACCGGCGAACAAGAGGTAGTAAGGACTTTTGAAGCAGAGGTACGTCAACCTGGGGGCTTCGAAAGAGCAGACGGAGTGATTCAAGTGGGAACAGGAAGGAAACCTTGCGTGAGAGGGGATCAAGAGGCAGAACAGGACTCAAGCTTCCGATGAGGACATCGGGTCTCATTGGTGGGGAGACTGTTACGGGTCGTAACCGTGGGGCGCCAAGGGAGCTAGGATTTGGCGGTTGGTCCTAGTCGTCCCGAGTCCAGAGCCGGTAGCTGGTGCTATCCGGGTGGTGGAACAACCTACCTGATGTCGGGTAGTCCCCTGGTGTTCCAGACCCTCCTCGGCCCGACTGCAGTAACCCCAAGGCGTCCCCTTGCCCTACCAAGTTTCACTCCCCACTGAGATCACTCACACACTCAACTCTCTTTTGTTGTTCGGCAACCCTGCGCGGTGAACCGAGGGTTGGGTGAAGTCCTGTCGAGTGAGGGTCGAAGGCACGGTCGTGGGGTTTGCATGTCCACCGACCGGCGGGTAGTCTAGAGGGATTACCTGTGTATATCTTGTATTCACGTTGTAAGAATAGAGGTTGGGATTTATCCTGTAATTGGTGTGATGTATCTGTCATGTTTGTGCACCGTGGTCTAGACCAGTGATTCCGTGGTCTAGGGGCACCGAGCAGGGCACTCGGTACGTGGGGCAGTAATCACCGTGACTTGGTGATCGGATGTGTGTGTTCGGTACATGGCTGGTGCACCTGGTTACGGTACGCATGCGTTGGTAGCTGGAGCGCGGTACCGGGACTGGGTGCGTGCGATACTTGCGGCGTGCAGATCCGAGGCCGCTGTGCACCACAGCACGTTGGGGTGCGGAGGTGGTGTTGGCTGGTGCTTCCAGGGAGGGAAACACGCCGCACAGTGGCAGTTTAGGCAGAAAAATTTATCCCCTAAACTAACCCCTGTGACAGATGGCTTAGAGCTACTCAATTTTTTTAAAAAACATATTGCTTTTGGCTGTCTATAATATATAATCGCAGTTAGGCCTCAGAGAAGAGACTTTGGTTTGTGAAGAAAAATAAAACTTTAAATACAAGGGGAATAAATTGCAATAATCAAGGAACCAATGATTTTTCAAGTAGAATTGAGCTATTGGATATATAAATATGAGGCATGCTAGCCACACTAAGGGTGAGAGACGTCTTCAGGCTTACTGGTAAAGAGGAAAATTCCTAAACTTAAAGAGCCATTTCTTGATAAACAGAGAGTAGACCGAATGCTATATTTTATAGGTTTAAGAATTTAGTTAAATATCCTGTTTTAAGAAGTTGATAATACTCCTCACGGTAGTTCTCAAGGCCAAAAGAAGGATAAAGGACGACCGCTCTCTATCAAGCCTTTAATGAGTCTAAAGAGTTAACTTGCTTCCGATATCTCACTCAGACTAATGGTAATGCCCAAAGAGATAGTCAGTCCCCCACCCCAAGATCGTAATTAAAATTGTTGAGTTAAATTGTAAACCCTAAATCCAGAATTTTTGTCATCAAAACAGAAGTTTCAGGCAACTTAATAAACAGCCAA
>JAURVB010009192.1:0-25381 GCA_033002965.1 Piper betle
AAGCACACACCAATACAATTACGATCAAACTCAATAAAAATTCTAAAATAAAACGGACAGAGTCTCCCCTAAAAGTGCAATTAGGGTCCACCCTGTCAAAACAATATATACCAATATATATGCATATATCAACAATTTTAATCACACATAATCTAATATACTGTATATTCATTATAGAACTTGGGCCACACTTCTGTTGCGCACTCTGATCACATCTCACCTCTTGTCATCATGTCTTAGCTTTTCATCATGTCATAACATCATCTCATTACATTTAATCATATCCTATCATGTCTTAGCATTTCACATCATTCACAATATAATAGCATCATAAATAAAGTATTAACCACTCTATCGACTGACATGTGTGCAAGCGACAACAGTGCTCCTCCGTCCAAGCTGGCTCCTCCAACTCGTGATTATTACCTACATATAATATAAAAACACGTCAGTAACAAGTGTTACTGGTCCAGAAAATAAAATAACTATAACAAGCTGGCTATGAGAGCAAACTCTCATATGAAAGAAAACATCATATACTCCACGTGAACACTCTGAAGGGCACTACTGAGGAGCCACTGGGCTGCAGACCCGGTAGCATCCCGAACTTACTGATCTGCTGCTGATGCCGCTCTCGACATTTTCTTACTTCAGTTTTCTGGTCTCAAATCCTAAGCCCTCTCCTTACCTCCATATTTCTCCTGGCCTTGAGCACGAAGGCCGAGTACTCTCAGGCAGTCGCCTTTAGTACCCTTTGAACCACAAGTCCGGACATGCGCTGTACTAAACAGTACCCGTAAACCTCCACGTTCTCCGGGTGTGAGGAACTCAAACGCGGAGTTGTCAGGATCCCTCGGGAATGGAACAGTCCGCTGGCACTAATCCAGAGCCCGCTTTGACTGTCACGGCATCCGCTCATGGTACGTGCAGTCAGTTTCTCCATCTCTCGTCTCACTGAAAACGCGAAAACTACATATATATAGGGCTGGGTAGGGATTTATATAATAGGCCCGAAGGCAACTTGTGGTGGATCTTGTTTTCGAAATCATCCTCGAGGGATCTCATCCTCGAGGGGTTATTAATCCGGAAAACTGTTCGGTTAAATGGCCCGAGTTAAGTGGGATCCGATAAAACGCCACTTAACCCGTCCTGCAGATAATAAAATAAACATACAATAGAAGAGCGTAAAACAGAGTCGAGTCCTAAACGGACCTGGTAGAAGCTCCAAGCGTGTCATCGCGCCTAGGCGGCGAGCTCCTACTCCGTACCTACACATCAAAACTAAATACTAACGCCCGCTAACTAAATGATGCATCACACACAATGAACATCACACTCAAAATACAAACAGTATCCAGCTACAACCAAATAATCATAGATGTGAAAATAATTCTAACTCATCCTATTCATACTAATTTTATTATGTTTTTCTAAGTTACGTCGTAGTCACTTATCATGCTCTCATTAGATCACTTACTCTTCATTCACACTTAATCTCATCATGCAACTCATCGTTTCATTCATAATTAAGCATTAATCATATCAATAAACCAACCCTAGCATGCTGTGCTAACAATCATCAAGTTTAAATTATAAATTTGGAGGTAATTATACCTCACGTCATCGGCAATCGGCGACGACTAGGGTTTCGTCGCGCATCTCGGAGCTCGAATTCGGCGCTCATCGGCGTCCAACGTTCGATCAGGATCGACTGGATGAACTCTGCAGAAGATCCGGCGAATTCCATCAAATCTGGTTTTCCGGCAAGTTCTGGCGGTTTTCCGGCAGGTTTCAGTGGTTTTCCGGCAACTTCCGGCGGTTTTCCGGTGACAATCACCGGCGGCGTCTACTGGCTGGATAGGGGTCATATTGGGTACCATTGGAACCGGCTCGGCGAGCCCGACGCATCTACGGCGTCGACATGGTCGGCAGAGGTGGCGGCTCGCCGGAAAATGGCAAAACTAAGGCGGCGGCGATGGGGGACTCGATCCGGCCGGCCTGGGCGGCGATGGGTTCCGATCTGGTCAGGGAAGCTCACTGGAGGGTCGAAGGTGCCGAGGCGACCACTGGATCATGGCGGCGACGGTCGCCGGCGGCGCGATCGGCGACGAAAGCGCGACGCGGGCGCGGTGCTAGTCGCGGTGGTTCGGCGTCACGACGGCCGAATGATGGCCGGGACTGGTCGGGGAGGCACGGCGACGCCGTGGCGGGGCTAGTCGGCGACGATCGGCGGCCGGGTCGCGTCGGCGACGGCGACGGTGGCGCGCATGGGGAGGCGTCGGGATGGGTTTTGGGAAGAAGACGTCGGGAGGGGAGAAATAACTGGGGTGGCAATTTCGTAAATAAGACTTGACTCGTCTCCGGCTCGAGTCAAGTATAATAACTAAGACGTATTAAATCCTAAAAAAATTCATAAAAATCGGGAAAAATCCCGTAAAATCAAACAAACACCACAACATTATAATGATATGCTCTATGACTAACAACCCACCCAAACTGCCCGTAACGCGTCCTAACGTAGGTAAACGGCCTAAAACTAATTCTACGATCCACTATATATAAAAATAAAAAAATGACTGGCATACTCACATATATCTGATAACTCATTCTGTTCTGCTGTGTTCATGACGTTATCATCATATACTTGGGTACGCATGACCCTCATAGCTCATACACGCGACTAGCGTCGGCTCAGTACACGTGTTCTAAAACTGACTCGACTCGAAAATAACGGTCGAACCGACCGGTTCTGAATATAAAACCCTGACTCGAATCGTGGGTTTTACATTGTGATTAGCACGTGTACCCACTCATTGTATGTGTGAGTCGGTTTCACCATCTCTCGTCTCACTGAAAACTCAATAAAGTATATATATATATATATATATATATATATATAGGCTTGGGAAGGGGTTTATATTATAGGCTCAATGGCAACTTGCGGTTGATATTATTTTCGAAATTAGACTTGAGGGATTTCATCTTTGAGGGTTATTAATCCAGAAAACTATCAACTAAATGACCTGAGTTAAGTGAGATCTAATAAAATACCATTTAACCCATCATGCAATCAGTAAAATAAATCAAAATAGAATAGAACAAAAATCCAGAGATGAGTTTTGAATGAACCTGGTAGAAGCTGCAAGCAAGGCCACGTGCCTAGGCAGTAAGCTCCCATTTTGCACATACATATCAAAACTAAATACTAGTGCCTATTATATCTATATGATGTATGAACACAATGAATAACGACATATGATTGCAAACATTCCAAGAAAAGAACACAACAAAATAGGTGAAAATATAAAATCACAATTGTCACTACATAACCTGATAACTCATGAATAACTATTGATTGCTTCGTGAATTCTCAATTTATACTCATTCTTGATTCATGCTCAATTCCTGATTCATGCTCATGTTGAACTTCATTTTAATTCCTCATTACCAGTCAATCAACCATGTTAACTAAGTTTATATAGTAACACTCATCCCTCGGGTAGGTGGCACCCTAGGGCGTCTAATTCACTGTTCAATCCTCAGTTGAACTGTGTAACATAAAATTCTACTTCCTCCACAAAAGGTGAGGTCATAGAAGGGGATTGTCTAGTGCTATTAAAAGGCTTATCGTGGAAATGACCACCATCACTCCAATTGCTACTATATGTCACACTACTTGGACTATTGTCAAAGCCTGAGTGGTAACCCCACTCATGATGCCCATCATTTTACCCAGCTATTGTCATGTCCACATTCACACACTCCGTTTCATCACTTAAGTGGCCACCTCATCTCTCATTCGACAAGCGTTTGCCTTGGCAATAGATGCCTCTATGTTTAGCCCCTCCACATTGTCCCTACACGTGAATACCTTGTCTCATGCTTGCAACACCTCTTCTATGCACGAAATGACTCGTTACATTCAAGCCACCTCAACTGTCACATCCTTAGTCGCTACTGCCATCTCTTCCAACTGGCATTCTACCTCTTTCATTGCTCTAGTTGCTCTCCTAAGACGGCACAATGTTTTCATCTGTGTGCCGTCGTCACATGCTTCATCAGATGTTGCTCCCCTATCCCTATTCCACAGCCTACACCTTAATCCGATGTTACTCTTTTTGGCATCTGGTTGGTTATTATTGGACGACTTTCTCCTCCCGAATGCTTGTCCACCTCCCTGGGTGCCTTTTTCTCTCCACTTCCCTACCTGATAAGGGCATCTGTATGTCATTTGGCTCCATATTGGACATGACTTCTTCTAGAGTTATCTTGTTACCGAAGCGGGACAAAAAACCGTTGTGTATCCATCTCCTTGTCCTTCCTTCTTCATGTCCAACTTTCGGTTTCCCACACCATCGACGATTCCTTGGATGTGTGCTTGCATCCGTTGGATCCCATCTTTTTGTGTGCTCATACAATCATACTTGAAGATCAAACACAGGACCTCCTAAACACATTATCTTCTTCTCCCCTTGCTTCATTTTGTCCAACTTATGCCATCGCAGACACATGTCCCGCACAAGAACTCGTACACATACTTCCCCCATAAAAACAACCCCATCAATCCAAGTCATCCAAGTATGCACACATTCAGGTTTTGACACTCCCACCTATGTTCGGGAACAATATGACCACCATAATGTAAAAAATGATAAGCCGGACTATATCGTCAACAGACCTGGCGTCCTCTACGTCAACCATGTGCATGGCCTCCTATACAGCCTTCTCCGCTATCTTCCCATGAAAAAGAATGTGTCAAGAAAATTACTATAGTAACCTCCTAAGAGAGTCACCAGTCGAGCCCATTAGAGGCATCACAGTGATAAGCGCCACATCTTTATCCATAAGCAACACAACGTCTTTCACAATAATGCAACCACAGATTGGTTGCTTTGTCCACCGAGCTTAAAACTTTGTGTACAATGACACACTCAAGTTGAATGCATCTGCCTCATATGAAGTGGCCAAAAGTGTGTTGAAGCCTACTTACATGCACTTCCTAGATGGTGTTTTTGTTGTGCAACTTCTTCATCTTCCCTGGTAGCAAGAACACTATTGGACCCTTCCTCTTTATCCTCCCATCACCCTGTGCACAACCATGTCATGTTCTACAATGCCCAAATCTAGTCTTTCATCCTTTAATATTTAATTGTAGCATCATATTACACAATGTACCTGCATCTCGTGTGCTGATCCCTGGGACGATCTCTACTGCGATGATGAACTACCCGTCTCCATCATTGTTGTCTGGAATCTCGATCATTAAGGAACTTGGACAAACACGATGCTAAATAAGTATAATAGCTCCACTCGCTTTTACTCCTCTACACAATTGTTCTCCCAAGGTATACAATGGTCTATTCATAGGTTTCCTAACCACAACACACATATCAACATAAATTGTTCAAACACCGCACAATGGTATATTTTTTGGGGTTAGCGTGGTTAGCTTTGTATCTTAATTGTTTAGAAAGGTAGATGTACTTTGGTGGAAGCGGTCAACATGTTTGAAGGTCTTACTCTCTCAGAAAGACTAAGTGACCACCGCAACACTTCAATCCCAACCACTTAATAATTTGTTTGAAATTGAAGCGTTCTTTTTGTAAACAAAGTTAGTTGTACGTAAATAGAAGCAGTTGACACATCTCTAGTTCATCCATATTACCAATTTCGATTCGGTAGCAGCCTAACTACACACTCATGTACAACATTTTTTTTGGTTTTACCATGTTTTTGGGGTTAGTGGGGTTAGCATTATATTTAATTGTTTAGAAAATTGGACATACTCTGGTGGAAACAATCAACACATTTATAGGTCATCCCTCTCCGGAAATCTAGACGACCACCATCACACATCAATCCCAAACAATTAAAACTTATCACCAATAAAACACAACAAAAAACCCTAACAATGACCAAGGTAAATGCCTACACATTAAAACAAACCATGCTCACTAGCCCAATATAGAACTCTAACATGCCCACCCAACAATTGGTGTGTTCAATATTTAAGATGAACAATGCCAAAATGGGAGTTAGTCCTAGTAATACTTTTAAGGTTGTGTGGCCCAACCAACAACCTGCCTCCTCTAGATGGAGTTGCAGCCGACGGACAACCTTCCTACCCCTGTGTATTCTTTGTGCAACTTGCATGGTTACTCTTACAGCTCCTTTTGTTATGATCCCAACTATCCGCATAGGCCACACTTGCACGTCTCCTTCATATGAGAGGCATGTTTTCAATCCTCTTCGCCCGTTTTCATCCTGCCTTACCAAGATATTTTAGGGATTGAACACAACCATTGATGAGAATGGCTCCACTGATGGCTTCCTAGTGTGGATTCAATGACATCAAGATACCCATCAATATACTTCCTCATGTGAAAATATATTTCTAGAGAATGGCAGGGTTGAACTCCCTGCGGTCTATGCATACCATTGCATGCTCACACAGGATGCCCCAGTCTTGGAACTGTCGACAACCACAAGTCTGCTTTTGTGGATTCAACACCGAACATGAAAAATGCATTGCCCCTGAAAAAGTATTCACGTGAAATATATACAAAGAGACTGGCATTACCATTGCAAGTTTGTCGAGGGTACCCATTAGCTAGCATAATATTTCCCATGTAGGGTGTTATGCTTCCTGTCCATCATGATGCTTTCATGTGCTCCTAGTTATACTACTGGCCCACCTTCATTCTAGTATGTCCAATGAGTTGGCAAATTGGCATTTGCCTCGCATTCTTGAGCACTGCATCGATGGACTCAGCGATGCTACTCGTCATCAATCCATATCTCTGGTCGGTAAAAGTGTCTGTGCGCCCATTGCGACTTGTTAATCTCTGCCAGCCATCTATGAGCTAGCTCGTTTTCCTTTTCCATTTTCTCTATAGTCGCGTCGTGCTCTGCAACTCTGCATGCCTAGGGGGTGGACCGCATAGTGTTCACCAGACCCTTGTCCTTAAAGTTTTTGAGTATAAGTTCGCTTCCATGTGTTTCAAACAATATCCATGATGCATCACAAGCATCACCTCCCATACCACGTGCAGTAGCCTATGATGCCTATCGGATATAAGTGTCTTCATCCTATGTGTGCTATCGTCTATGCCAGTCAATACATGCCTCCTCAAATTCATCAATAACCAAGCCCAAGTCGCGTAGTCCTCTGAGTTGATGATGCCAAAAGAAATTGGACAAAATCTAGTGATCACCATTCATCGCAGGCGCAATTAGCAACTTGCCAAAGTACTTACCCAACAAGTGTTTTCCATCCACACAAAGGATGGGCTGCATACATCTACGAAAGTCTTCAAGCTAGGTCCCAAAGTCCAAAAATACTCTTGTCGAACCTTGTATCATACATGTGACCTATCGACATTATGCATGGCCAGACCACAACCATCCTTGCTTTCCCGCTCATTCTTTCGTATTCCAACCTATGCAACATAAGCATTCTATATGAATCTTGGTAGTTTTTGTTGATTCCTTCGAAGAATATCCTTCATACTATGCACCTTTTGATAGTGAACATCACTAGACCACATATTTCGCATGTACCCATGTATTTATCCGGCGATAAGCATATTAGACTCTTTAAACAGTCCTCGACATTTTCTGACCACCCATCAATACGATGCCAAATTATCATCTATTCCCAACACTACAACTTCACATTCATGAGTACCTTTGTATTTTATAATGAGTGTTACATCGCCTTTCGTTGTTGCCTTCATGAGCACTATCCCCCCCACGGTCACAAATAGCTCTACTCGGGCTCTCTCCACCTACATTTGCTGCTTCATAAATGACATTTACACTAATTTCTTCACCTCCAAACGACACAATAGTGGACTCTTGTGGCTTCTGTCTTTTCCCTCCCACAATCTTCAGAACCTTCTTGTCATCCTTTTCAAACAAGTGGAATATCATGTCCAAGTCACTCTTATCCTATACCTCATACGCCATCACAACGTCCTGCTGCCCAACAAGCGCTACGCCCTTCAAATCCAAATCCCAGCACATCCACGCAATCCCCAATGCGGAAGTGAATCACTTCAACAAAGTTATTGAATGTTATTTGCTTGTCCACCATAAATCCCGCCCTCTTGCCGCCCTTGTATGACATACCATGGCCGCTCACTTCATCAAAATCTAGCATCACAGGTAATCTACACACCGACTAAGTCTCTCTCCCTCTCTAAACATTCAAATCAATTTTCTTTTTGGGACATTTTTAAGTTGGGAAACTTTGTTATTTAGTATTACCCGCCCCACAACTAACCTGCCAAAAGTGTCATCCTATCCCACTCACCTTTCCAGCCTTGCCGCATTGACCATCCCCAATAGGGTACTTACGACATTACCACTATGTACATAGTTATTTCTTCACAATAAACTATATATTAACAAAATTGGTTATATATAACTAGTTTCGTGTAATTATTGTTAACATGATAACATCAAGAAATGTTGTGTTTTTAACCCACGGTATATACACACTCTGCAAGTTACTCGTCAAAAGTGTCAATTTTCCCACTCACCTCCCCATCTTGCCGCATCGACCAGGCCCAATAGTATACATTACCAATTTGTTCCTAGTTCATTTCTTCACATTACACACATGTTAGCAAAATAGTTTATATATTGCCTTTTTTCGTATGATTATTATTAAGATGTTAACACCAATAAATATTATCTTTTTTACCTCGGGGGCAGAGTCTGTACTTGCCTTTTGTATCCCTACTTCCACCCCGGACTATGTAAATACGTGTCAACTACTTCCATTTTTGTACATTCTACTCCATTTACATTTTCACAAAATGACCACAATTGAAGTGTCATCGTTCTACCTCGCTCCTTTCCATCGCTAAACTATGCAAATACAGTGTCAACCACTTCAATTTTTGTACATCCTATTTAATTCAATATCAACATCACCGTCTACAACTTAAACTCTCACCCATCTTAAAAGCATATTGTCACAATGTTCGTTCACATTTCGTCATTCCGGATGACTCTCACACGTGTCGCCCACTATTGTATGTGTACGTAGGGTGGGCATCGGTCTAGACAGACATCAGGCAAGCCTTTGTCTGTGTCCATCTAAATTTTAGTTAGACAAAGTTTGTTCGACCAACCTGCTATCCAACTTATCATATCAGGCTCGGACATGTCCACAGATTGGACATCATTTTTTTAATGAATTCTCAAGTTCCACCAAGGTTAACACCCAAGACCACTACTCCAATTCTTCAATACCAAACCATGGGCTACTCCTTATTTGCTAACAAGACCAACCACTTAAGTATTTAATACCAAACCAATAGACTACCCAATCTTATTTACTCGCATGAATTATTTTAATATTTATGAGTGTAATTATATGATATTTGATCCGGTATAATATATTGAATACCAATTTTATTCAATTAAACCAATTGTATTGCTATTCGTATTCGTCAAAACTTTGGTATTGTCACTAGTAAAATTTAAAAATTATTACAATATAATAGTTTGAAATCAACTCGAGTTAAAATAAATATATTAAAGGGCATGCACTTAAAATCGCCTTACATAATTTTTTAAACAAAATATCATTTTAATTGCATCAATTGTATCAATAATATAAAGGTTACTAAAACATAAATAATAATAATAATTTTCTTTTAAATTAGTCATGACATGTTGATTCTTTAATGATTTGCTTAACAATTAGCTAATAAATTGATTTGCTAATTTATTTTGTTATAAATCAAAATAGTATTAATATTTGTTGTCTTGCTTTTAAAAAATTAAATAAATCATAATAAGTTGATTATTAAATGAGTTGTTTAATGATATACTTATACTTGATTCTTCGAATTATTATGTTATTAATCATATTATTTTTAATACATTTGTCTCACTTTAATTAACTAGTCATATTATACTTGAATGTAAACGAACCCAATGATTTATGATTATTTTGTATCATATTTTAAGTTTTAAGACCCCTAAATATGTATTGAGTATGAATATTATATAATTATTAATCATTATAAATAAAACTGTCTGCTTAGTCGGTTATTTGGTTAGATGAATTAATATTTATATTTATATTATTTTTTATTCGCCTAAATTTAGTTAGACACACTTTAAACACGGTCGAACACACTTCGAACATACGCCGTCAATAAGGCATCCACGCTGTCACAGGGGTCAGTTAAGTTGACCTCCCGTGACACACGCCATCCCTGCATGTACGTCCCAATTAAAATTTGATTATAATATTTCTAAAATTGTAATTTTCATATTTGTTGCAAATTGCGACGCGGTTTTTCATTTCTATATGTATATATATATCTGATGCGGGCCGTCGGCAAGAAACCGAATTCACAGACACGGCTGTGAATTGAATTCCCACTCTGTACGTCTCCTCTCCCTTCAGACCCGCCGGCGATCGTCCTTCTCCTCCTACCGCCACCGTCGCCGCCGCTGCCGCTGCCTCTGCCTCAAAGGTAAGCCCACCTTGGCCTTGCGTTCTACTTCCAAACTTCTACTTGCTGTCGACCAGATCCGGCGACGGCCGGCTCTGAGCAGCCGCCTTCGCCGGATCTGGTGACTACTGACCTGTAGGGAGCTGTCTTTAGCAAGTCTCGATCATTTTAGGGCTTGCCAATTTTGGGCCCATGGCCGGGTGCAGCTCTGGTTCTTGCTAAATGTGGTTTTGCGTAGCTCAAGAGGCCAGCTCAAGATTACAGTTTTAGTTTAGTATGGATGGGTGTGTTATTAAATGGTTTTGACGATTTAATACCCTTTTTCATTGAGATGTTGTTGATGCAATGTTGGAATAGATTTAGCAGTTACCATGTATGCCCTTGGAGTATGGAATATGCGCAGTTCAATGAAGCAAAAGATTACACTTTTTAATTGCATGTATCATTGTTATGGGACTCCATTTTTATTCCTAGAGCTTCCGAGTGGACTCAACTCAATGGCTTGTTCATGTTTAATGGCATCATCTGACTCCCAACATCAAGTAATAAAAATTATGAAAATCAAGCCTAATGGTTGAAGATAATTTTTCTTATGCTTTGTCATTTTCAATCCTTAGTAGAGAAATATATTCTCTTGGTTCTGAGTCCTGCAAATGCATAAATTGTTTCCAAAAGAGTTTTTGATCTGTGCCATGAATATACATATAAGTGCTCTTTAGTTACAAAGTTATGCGATATCTTCATCGAGTGAGTATTTATCTCGTGTAGTATTGGAATTCGTTGAGCGTTATTATGCCCTGAAAGTAGGATTTGCACTTTTGAAGCTGTTGTGATTGCTAGAAATGAGATAATTATTCTTCTTCAATATGCACAATTGAACAACATATCAGTTTTGCTTATTGGTTTTTTTTAATAAATTAATTGATGTGCCATTGGATATGTTCAAAGCAGGAAACAAGATGTCTACATACACTCCTAAGAACATACTTATAACTGGTGCTGCTGGTTTTATTGCCTCCCATGTAGCCAATCGGCTTGTCCGCAACTATCCTGATTACAAGATTGTGGTCCTTGACAAACTAGACTACTGCTCCAACCTTAAGAATCTCCTTCCTTCTCGATCATCTCCAAACTTCAAGTTTGTCAAGGGTGATATTGGAGTGCTGATCTTGTCAATTACCTTCTTATCACAGAGGCCATCGATACCATAATGCACTTTGCTGCACAAACCCATGTGGATAACTCTTTTGGAAACAGTTTTGAATTCACTAAGAACAACATTTATGGGACCCATGTGCTTCTTGAAGCTTGCAAGACCACTGGCCAGATACG
Organism: Piper betle; assembly: GCA_033002965.1. Taxonomy (NCBI): domain Eukaryota; kingdom Viridiplantae; phylum Streptophyta; class Magnoliopsida; order Piperales; family Piperaceae; genus Piper; species Piper betle. The sequence goes on from JAURVB010009192.1 coordinate 11,811, forward strand.
TCGATTCATTCATGTTAGTACTGATGAAGTTTATGGGGAAACCGATGAGGATGCAGTGGTTGGAAACCATGAAGCCTCTCAGCTCCTCCCTACCAATCCCTACTCTGCAACGAAAGCTGGTGCAGAAATGCTTGTCATGGCGTATGGAAGATCATATGGACTGCCCGTTATAACTACTAGAGGTAATAATGTTTATGGGCCAAACCAGTTTCCAGAAAAGTTGATCCCCAAGTTTATCCTTTTGGCCATGAGGGGTAAGCCACTGCCTATCCATGGAGATGGATCAAATGTGAGGAGCTATCTCTATTGTGAAGATGTGGCCGAGGCCTTTGAGGTTGTTCTTCATAAAGGAGAATTGGGGCATGTATATAACATTGGCACAAAGAAAGAGAGACGGGTCATTGACGTGGCAAAGGATATATGTAAGCTTTTTAACTTGGATCCAGAGTTCAACATTAAGTGTGTTGAGAACAGACCATTCAATGATCAAAGATATTTCTTGGATGATCAGAAACTTAAGAACTTGGGTTGGTCGGAAAGGACTACATGGGAAGAAGGCTTAAGGAAAACCATGGAGTGGTATACATCCAATCCAGATTGGTGGGGTGATGTCTCTGGAGCCTTGTTGCCTCATCCAAGAATGCTGATGATGCCTGGAATTGAAAGGCATGCAGAAGATTCCAATGGTACAACTAATCATTCTAACCCTCATCCAAACGTAATGGCTGTCCCATCATTGAAGCTTGTCAATTCAGTTCAAAAACCTGTTCTAAAGTTTTTGATATACGGTAGGACTGGGTGGATAGGAGGTCTTCTCGGGCAGATTTGTGAAAAGCAGGGGATTTCATTTGAGTATGGTAAGGGGCGATTGGGGGAGCGGTCCCAGCTTGCTCAAGATATACTCAGAGTGAAGCCTTCTCATGTCTTTAATGCTGCCGGTGTGACTGGTCGACCTAATGTTGACTGGTGTGAGTTTCACAAGCCAGAAACAATTCGCACCAATGTTGTTGGTACATTAAATTTGGCTGATATTTGTCGTGAGCATGGGCTTCTAATGATTAATTTTGCTACTGGTTGTATATTCGAGTATGATGCTGAACACCCTGAAGGATCTGGCATTGGATTTAAGGAGGACGATAAACCTAATTTTATGGGATCATTTTATTCCAAGACTAAGGCCATGGTAACTTTTAAGTTTTATTCTGCTCTACTTTTTCTCTTGTAACAACTTTTATTCCATTTTGAGTTTATTGTAATACATGTGTTTGAAATTTCAGGTAGAGGAGCTTCTCAAGGAATATGATAATGTCTGTACCCTTAGAGTGAGGATGCCAATCTCATCTGATCTCAGCAATCCACGCAATTTTATTACGAAAATTTCCAGGTACAGCAAAGTGGTTGACATTCCTAACAGCATGACTATTTTGGATGAACTTTTGCCCCTCTCAATTGAGATGGCAAAGAGAAATTTGAGGGGTATATGGAACTTCACAAATCCGGGAGTAGTTAGTCATAACGAGATTCTAGAGATGTATAAGAGCTACATTGATCCTACTTTCACCTGGAACAACTTCTCATTGGAAGAGCAGGCTAAGGTGATTGTGGCTTCTCGCAGTAACAATGAGATGGACGCATCAAAACTGAAAAGAGTTCCCTGATCTGCTTCCAATCAAGAAATCCTTGGTCAAGTATGTTTTTGGACCCAACAAAAAGGTTTAGTCTGAAACTAAAGGGACTAGGCGTCTCTTCATGAGTCATGATGAATTTGTTTATTGATTTACCTCAATGATACTTTGCATTCAGCTATTTGTTATCTCTTAAAAATCTTGGTTATTTGTTGGGGTGGGGATTCTTTGGATGAGGAGATGAGGGGTTTTTTATTCATTACTGCAATCATGTAATCAGTGGCCTATGTACTTGGCCTATTTATTAGAACTCATTGTTTTCTCATATGTATTTGTATGGCATTGTGGCTGGCATGCAATGAATTACGACTATGCGAAGGAGAAATGTGGGTGATTGAATTTATAGTTTGCATCTATAGTTTTTGGGGTTCCCCTTTCTATGTCAATGGAACTGATCTGGAGTGGCCTCCAGATTGGGGTCCAAGATGCAACTTTTATTTTTTTGGAAAGAAATTCAAAATGCAAATTAGGTTATTTAAGCGGTCTACACTTTTTAGCCCAGCAATAGATGCTTCTAACAATAAATATTATAAATAAATGGGAAATTTTTATAGGAATTAGTATTATATAGTTTAAATGAATTACATATTTAATTTGATTATTTTTAGTGGGTTTTATAAAATAATATTTATATTAAAATTATGATAGATTTTTTTCTTTTCTTAATGTCATTTTTAAATTATGGTTGATAGATTTATTACTACAATAATGTCATTAGTAGGATCACTTATTTTTAAAGTTTAGAAAGATGCATAATTTAATAGATATTTTGAAATTATTTTTTATTATAATTAATTTGATAATTAAGAAGAAATGATTAGAAACATTAGATTGTATTAAAATTTTATGATTACTCTTATTATTTATTTTTTACTTATCTATGTGATTTTAAATTATGGCACCCAATAAATTATATAAAATTAAAGATGTCACTAATATAAACTATATGGGGTATAGCTCATGTGTATCGGGTTCTAAATAAATTAATATTACTCGTAATCAATTTATTGAATTGATTTGTATACTTATACTAAAAAAATAATTGAAAAATTACGTTAATAATTGTGTAAAGAAAGTGAAATTTTTTGTGCAAATGCAGCCTAGCAACTATTTCTACTCATATAATTTGGGCCTTATATGCATGAGCCAACTCATATAGCTTATATAAGTTAGAACTTTTATTTGGGCAATTTATTATGGTCTCACTGCTTAAATTTTATATAGATAAATATAAAAATGAATAATTAGGGAATGTATAAACTTTTAAATTAATTTAATTTTTTAACTCTTTCATCTAAAAAGTATCAAAATAATCATAATAAAAAATTAGTTGCAAAATATCTTTAAGTGAATGTATTTTTAAAAAATCTAAAAAAGTGTCATATTGATGTCAAAAAAAATGAAATTTTATCAACTATTTAATTTTGCATTCTACTTTTTGTATACACAAACCTCATCACGTGGGAACTAGTAAAAGATACACAATTAAAGAATAATACATACATGGGTAACCAAGATAAGTACAGATTATAAGTTGACTATAATTAGCAAAGAATAAGAAACAAATGAAAAGAATGAACAAAGACTAAAAATGCTAATTAATACACAATTGATAACATATATAGCAGGTCAAATGATACACAATTTATAACGTAGTGATTAAGCCAATATCTAAGAAATTTATCTTTAACAAAAAGCCATTCAAGTATTTAGTGAATGATACCTTTGTCATAAAAGAATTCACGTTTGATCATGAGGTAAACAGGGGTAGGAAAGTTGTTTAAAGATCAGATCACCTATCATTTTCTATCAATAATACTCTTCATGCCGTAACACTGATCGACTTCTCATAAGATTGGAAACATCGAACACTCAAGTAATATGAAGGAGAAACATTCTTAAAGAGGCCTTTTTCCTTTGTTTCTCCCCAATGAAGGAAGTGGTCTTTTCTGGGTAAGTGTAATAACACTCCTTCCTAACTATACTAACTTTGCATTGTTGTGGTGGATGACAACCAAATTGATTCTGATGGCTAACTTGTTTCAACACAAAAGGTCTCCTTGGCAACAACTTGATGAGCAAAACTTGTTCCATATCCCCTTTACTGGTTGTAGTACTTATATATGATCCATTGTTGAGTAGTTATTGTTAGAAGATCTCACCCATGAAAATTCACCTAACTTTTGGACAGTTGATTAGAAAGAAATTGCTTAGTGTGCACATTGTCGCTAATCTCACAAAAATGGAGGGTTGGTTGATGGCTTTACCATTACACAATAAAAGAGCAATGACCGGTGTTTATATTCAATCACAATGATCAAGGTTTGAACAATATTAGTATTGATCAAGATTGGTAGATCAATTTCAAGCATATACAAGCATATCACATTGCATCCTCCAATAGCACATAAGAAGTAAACTAAAACAATATACTGGCCACTATGAAATAAGATCACAGATACTACAACCCTTCAAAAATCTAACAAGAGCGTACATAATTCAGACCCAGATTGATATTGCGTGATAATTCAGACCATCCGACCCCAAAGAAGACAGAAGACAGTAGTATTGTGATGAACACAAACGAGATCACATCACTATGGTCCATGGCAGGTGTGGAAGATGTGGAAAGAGATGGTGATGGAGTCATTGTTTCGTCTGAGGAAGAAGGATTCGGAGCTTGTTCAGAAGCAGGTGATAGAGAAGGTCGAGGAGCTAGAGATGGTGATGGAGATGGAGATGATGGAGAAGGACTGAGTGGTTTCCTCACAGACATTACAATTACCCAGAGCTTCTCTCCATTTTGACAGCTTTCATGGTTGCCACTGATAAAAAAGAAAGAACTGGATCTATCAAAATGGAAGACAGAGTTTCCATCCTCCATCTTCTTGATTGGATTCGTAGTGTTGCATGCTTCATAATCTTCCTTAGTAACCACCATCACCGTGTCTTCTCCCTTCGTGTACGTGAAAACTGCAAGAAAGACACAAAGCCCAGATCAGAATAAGCATCAAAGGTTACTCATGGATCATATAACACGCTCAACCATCCATACAAATACTCAAAGTTCAGATGTTGGTGACGAAATATACCTAAAGAATCATTAACCTGGAACCTCATTCTTTGAGCCCAGTGATTATACTCTTCTTTTGGGTCTAGAACCCAACCATCTCTTCCTCCCACACAAAACTCATAAGCGTGGGCAGAGAAAATGACCATGGCCAGTGCCGTAATAGCGTAAACAGCCAAAATACAACTCTTAGTCGCCATTTTTAGCAGAAACAAGAACAATGTGAGTGATCTTGGAAAGAAATGTGAGCAAAACAAAGAAGAAGGTATGAGATTGAGGATAGAAGAAGGTAGGAGAGGGGTGAGGGGAAGATGATAGAATATATATATAAGTTGTAAGGGCATATGTCACTCTCACAACGGGAAAATGATGGTTTAACGCTTCAACGGAAACCTTTCATTTATGGGTAGTTAGAAATTAATTAGGAACTCAGTGTGAGTTTTATTCTTTCTCATCTTCACGAGCAGTTGGAGAAGGGCTGTTCAACGCTCTTCAATCTCCACTTTTTGAACAAGTAATGCCTTCATACATCGAAAACTCAAGAAATTGATTTGGAGACATTCTTGGAGAATCCTTTTTCTGTTGTTCTCCCCAATAGATCAGGGGAGAAAACAAAGGTTATTTTATGGGTACGTGCAATAAAACTCAGTTCCTAACTACACTAACTTTTGCATTATTGTGGATGATAACCGCCAAATTGATCATGCCTGTTAATTTGCATTGTTGTAGTTGATGAGTAAAACTCGTTCCAAATCCAATGTACTAGTTGTAAAGTATATGATCCATTCTTGAGTAAGGAATGTTAGAAGATGATCCAACCCACAAAAATTCACCAAACTTTTTGACAATTAATAGAAAGATATTGCTTAGTGTGCATTATAGCTTATCTTGCAAAAATGGGAGGTTAGTTGATGGCTTTGCCATCGCACAATAAAATAAAATTCGTGTATCAAGATCGGTGTTTAACACAAAGAATTCATCCCAGATTGATTTAAGCATATACAAACATATCATACACATTACAACCTCCAATAGCACATAATGAATAAACCACAACAATGAAGTGGCCACTACATAATAAGATGTCAGATACTACAACCCTTCAACAATCTAATAAGAGTGTACATAACATAGAGAAAATTCGACGCAGATTGATATTGCATGATAATTCCGACGACCCAACCACAGAGAGAGAAGAGAGCATTATTGTGATGAACCCAATAGAGATCACATCATTATGGTCCTTCTCTCCATTTTGACATCTTTCATGGTTGCCACTGATAAAGAAGAAAGAACTGTAGCGCTGCTTGCTTCATAATCATCCATAGGCACCACCTGCACGGAGTCTTCTCCCTTCATGTACTTGAAAACTGCAAGAAAGATACAAAGCCCAGATCAGCATAAGCATCAAAGCTTTCCCATGGATCATATAACGTATCGTATATGCTCAAATCCATACAAATACTCAAAAGTTCATGAGATGTTGGCGATGAAATCATGAAATATACCTCAATAATCAGTAACCTGGAAGTTCATTCTTTGAGCCCAGTGATTATACTTTTCTTTTGGGTGTAGAACCCAACCCTCTTTTCCTCCCACATGAAAGTCATGAGCATAAGCAGAGCTCAAATGGGCACGGTCATTGCCATGATAGTGCAAACAGCCACAACACAACTCTTAGTCGCCATTTTAGCAGAAACAAGAAATGTGGGCAAAGAGAAAGAAGCAAGAAAGACGTACGAGATTGAGATTGAAGATGTGGTTGTGTGACGTAGATACGGATGAGGGGAAGATGAACGCCATCTTCATAGTCAAATTTGAAGATGGCTTGTATAGAGATTGCAAGGTAACTCTGACAAACGCCGAAGAAGCCACCAGGAAAACGACGTAATACGCATCAACGGCAACATGTCACACAGGTTTCGTCTTCTTGAGCGTTACATTGACTAATCCCGGTTCAACGCTCAATCAAGCCCCATTTAATTAACCTCAATTTAACATGAAACTTGATTTGATATGAAATAAAATTTAACTGCATCAGCAGCAATAGTTTATTTTTTATCTGCAATTAGAAATTAATCAAGTTTTTCCTTTAGCCTTCACAAATGGTTACATTGACTAATTTCCATTGGGTTATTCAAAGCTCGCTAATTTTGATTTGGTTCGGTACTTGTTTCAATAAAATTCAATTGAAATTTGGCTCCATGTTAAATGAAGACGCATGAATTTGTGTTTGCACAACTTAGCTCGATATTTTATACTAAAAATTAAGTTCTTGATCATATTTATTTTAAATTTCTTTCTACAAATTTGATTGAATTATTAAATAGCATGATAATAACAAATTTAAACAAAAACATGCATTGACTGATTTTTTTTCAATTATGTTAATTTGAAATATTTTGATTATAAAATTAAATTTTAGTATGAATTACAACGTAAGATGATTGATAAGTATGAATCAAGGCAGCTCTAACTCAATTCACACTCAAAAGCAACTCAAATATCAATAACTCAACTCAAACTTGAAGTTAAAAGAATCGTATTTGAGCCAAGCAATACCTAGCCTCAACTCACTCAACAACCCTACTTTTGAGGCTAATATTCTCCTAGAAATGTGTACATTCGAGCTTTGTACGAACACATATATTCATACCAAAGTTTAAAACAACAATATTTGCCACTCATCACCATTCACCTAAACCCAAATAATTGGTCAATTCCACAACTCCACAATTTCATAAGTCTAAGACCATATCAGCATGCTGCCATAAGATTTGAGTATGCATGTAACAATCAATGAACTTCCTTGGGCCAAATCTCCTTTATCTGGGTTCACGCACGCAATGCATAAAGCATTAAATTATGTTGGCAGAGTTGGAACCAAAAGAGGATTAACAAGAAGGATGAACACCATAAATAAAATTTCATGCTTACCTACAAGTCTCCAGGTTACAGCCTTTTCAACAGGTGAGAAGGCAAGAAAGCTTTTAGAGTAGGGGCTCTTGATGACATCTTCATGGTATCACCTTCGCTAAGTAGATGGAAGACGTGGGAACCATCAATGTTGACCACGCCTTCTTTGCAACACCATGTAGCAACCCCATGGAAGTTTGTAGGTGCAGAATAACTCCCGATAGGCTCTCTAACCATGTATTGTAGGTCTTTGCTTGTGATGGACATTGGAAACCCTCCAGCGGATAACATGGCTGCTGTTGATCCAGCAGCTGTGCAGACTCGCAGACCACTTGATCGGTAGTTCATCAGAGATGAGTCTGTCTTGTTCTTTTGATTTTATGCTGTGTACAAAAGGTAGCATGTTGAGTAAAACATGCAATCTTCAGATTCTTATATCTAAAGTAAGAGTGTTGCTGTACAGAAATAAGAAGAGTGAAGCAGTTGCCGGGCACGGGTGAGCAATAAGAACATCGTTTAAAGCAAGTGTTGGTAGGACGTGACCATTAAAGCAAACTGATATTCTGGATAATTCTGTTGGATGCATATGGCTGGAAATGATTTCATCAATCACTTAAAAACAGCAAGGTACATCTATCATCATCGCAAATGTAGAAGTATTTCTGCTGTTGAAAAAGGTAAGTCACCTGCTCGAAGTTTTCTGCTGTTGCAGCACATAGATAACCAATGTTCTGTGTCGCATTAAATTCATTGTTATACTCCTCAGCCTCAAAAAGTCAGAAGCATATATGATAGGCAATAGACGTAACACATGAAGGAATTTTTTTCCAGAATGCAAAGAAGTTGTACATTAATCTGACTTCCAAATTCCACAAATACAGTACCTCTTCATCTTGAGTTGGATCAGAAGTTACTCCTAAAATGGGAACTGAATCATCCATGAAGTGACTTGCTTGCAAAAGAGTCCCATCCCCACCAATGCTAATAACAAGATCCACGTCGTGAATTGGTTGAGATAGATTACCCAGCAGAAGAGTCTCCCAGTCAACAGATTTGCGCCTTAAAACATCCTGACAGAAATTTACTGTATCATTGTGAATCCTGCACCTGTCTTCCAAATAGCTTCCAATCTGCAACCATCAACAGTGAAAAAATAGGGAATTTATATGTTATAGAAAATTAGTTTCATCAAAAAAAACCAGCTCATCAATTGCAGGCCAAGCTCTTCAATCCAGATAATGTCAATGGCATAATAACATCACAGAATAAGACACACTATAAATAGATTCTTCAAATCATATGCTCAATGCAACAAAATTCCATTCCTGGAGATGGTAAAGATCATTGAAAACAGTATTGAACCTCTCCAGATACCACCGTACATTTCTTTTCCCATTTAAAACTCGACCTTTAGACATCACTAGATGCATCAATAAATTATCAAGGCATCATCATGTTAAAGAACAGACTCGAAGGTTACACAATCGATTCCATCAACATTTTGATGCACGCAAAAGAGAGACGAGGGGAGAAAAATGGGGTCTAATCTTATCATTAAATGCCTGAAATAAAAGACTTCAAAAGCAGACTAGCACCATTAAGCATGCTCAGTACTAGCTAATCGATCCCACTACAACTTGGGCTCAATGTGATACAAACAATGAGGAGAGGTCACAGAAAACCAAACAAAAGCATCGGGATACTTAAGTAAAAAGGAAATAAGAAATATATAAGAGTATGGCCAGCGCAACAAATTTGACAATAAGTACATTAGTTACTAGTACATTATTTTCATAGATGTATTTCGTAGATATATTTCAATATTATGAAAAAAATAAAGTAAAATACTATAAAATAAAATAATCTATTAGAACTCAATTATTTTATTTTATGATATTTTATTGTATTTTTTATATTTTTGGATGTTTTCTAATATTGACTCGAGTCAGTTATTACAAAACTACATCTGCCTATTTCCTTCTTTTCTCAAGTCAATATTACGAAATACATTTCAAAATATATTAAAAAAATAGAATAAAATACAATAAAATAAAATGATCCATTAGAACTCTATTATAATACTTTATGGTATTTTATTGTATTTTTTAATATTTTTTAAGATGTATTTCGTAATATTGACTAGAGTCAGGAGTGAGTTAAATTTTTATTATGAAACTACCCCTGCGTATTTCCTTCCTTACTCGAGTCAATATTGCGAAATACATCTCAAAAAATATAAAAAATATATAATAAAATGTCATAAAATAAAATAATCCATTAGAACTTGATTATTTTATTTTATCTTTTTTTACTATATTCTTTATATTTTTTAAGATGTATTTAGTAATATTGACTCGAGTCAGGAGCAAGTCAAGTTTTTATTATGAAAGTACCCCTACTGATTTCTTCTCTTTTGTTTTCCTTGCCGTGCCACTGGACTGCTTATGACCTTATTGCCAGCAGCCAGCGGCACCGCCGGCCAATGTCGTCGCCGACCTGGCAAAACGGGGGGGGGAGATGTTGGGCGGCAACGGTCGAGGGGCGTGGGGCTGGCGGATGGGGGAGGGAAGGCCGGGGGAGGGGGTGGGGGTGGTGGCAGGTGGCAGACCCTGCTACAGCAGCTGGTGGTCGTGGGATGGGGTGGTGTGCTGTGTCGGCCGTTGGATCAAAATCCAACGACCCACACAGCTTGCGTTGCATGTGCTGCCAAATAATGGGAGCGCATAGCAGCACTATTCTATATATATATAAAAGAAGATGAGGTACAAAGAGAAAATACCCCACAATGGAAATAAGAGAACTCATCCTATAATTAGAGAAGATTGTAATGCACACATCAAGGTAACTAAAAATACAGAGGACACATGGAAGGTCATGCATTTTGAAGAAGGACATAGTCATGCACTCCTTACACTATCAAAAACTCAATTTCTCAGGTCACATAGGCATGTTACAAGTGTGCACCAAACTTCTCAACTAATGTTTGTGCTACAAATTGAAGCAGGTGGTGCTGAAAATGTTGGTTGTACAGAGAAAATATTAGAAATACCCAGACAAAAAAATGATAAGATGAATGACTCATTTTTTTATTTCTATGAAGTGGTAGATTGAAGCATTGTTTTTGGGTGGATGGAATTGCAACAAAAAATTATCATCTTTTCTCATATGTGATGATTTTTGATACAACATATGATACAAATAAATTTACACTTGTTTTTGTACCATTCACCGGAGTAAACCATCACAGGAAAACAATTACATTTGGATGTGTTTTTTGTGTAATGAGAAGAATGAGTCTTTTGTGTGACTATTTGAAACATTTTTGAAATGCATGGATGGAAAGTATCCAGGGGCAATTGTTACTAATCAAGATCTGCAATGGATAAAGTAATTAAATTGACATTTCCTTCAACATATCATCGTCTTTGCATTTGGCATATCCTAAGAATGAGAGTGAAAATTAGGTGCAGTTGCTCACAAAAGGCAGTTTTACGAGTTATTCCATAGTTTAATTTATAGTGCTGAAAACAAAGAAGAATTTGAATCACAATGGAGTGAAATAATAAAAGATAATTGTGTGGAGGAAAATGTGTGGTTAAAATCCATGTATGCAATTCGTCATGAGTGGGTGCCTGTGTATAGTAAAGGCATATTTTTGGTTAGTATAAGAAGTTCGCAAAGAAGTGAATCTCAAAACTCATTTTACTCATAGTATGTGAATAAAAAAAATAGCCTTATTGAGTTTATACATAGATTTGAGAGAGCTATCAAAAGACAAAGATTGAACGATGCAAAAGAATCTTATGAAAACTCATATAAAAGCCCCAAATTGGTCACTCCATTCAAAATGGAATCTACGATGACAAAGGTTTATATTCGAAAAATATTTTATAAGTTTCAAAAAGAATTACAATACAGTTTGGTTTGTTGCCCATCTCGTAAGAATTTAGATGAGGATGTTGAATAGTATGATGTAATATGTTGTAGAAGTAATAAAGAGTTGGTTGCACATGTTACTTACAACGGAGTTGACAGTAGATGCACATGTAGTTGTCAACTTTTGGAAAGTGAAGGTATTCCATGTAGGCATTTGTTGTATGTACTGAGATTGAATGAGGGGGATATTTTTCCTCAACTCTATATCATGAAGAGATGGACACTTGAAATAGCAAAGGAAGTTGTTTTTATGGTGATGGAGTGGAACTTCGTGGTGATTGCAACAAAACTTTATTCTCTAATTGGGGAGAATTGCATTGTATATTTAATCGATGGGCCAAAAATGCATATTCATCATCTGAGAAATTTGACCTCACCAAGCAAAAACTTTTAGAGATAGAGAAATTGGTAGAAGATGTGGTAGATGATCCACATCATGGAATACAAGTCCAGCATGGAATACAAGTACATCATGGAATACAAGTACATCCACTGGCACAATCAAAGACAAAAGGAAGTGGTAAAAGATGGAAGAGTGGTAAAGAACTTGCAGTGGACCATATGGTAAAAGATAGGCTATGCCATGGTTGCAATAAACGGGGAGTTGGGCATGATAAGCGCACTTGCCCTGCAATTGTAGCACATCGGTAATGTTGCCTAACACAACCCTTGTTTTTATCTTTGTTATATATAATTTATGTGATTATTTTCCATATTTTGTTTTTAAATATGTAGGCAAAAAAATGTTCCATCTGAAAGTGGAGTCGTGGAGTCTATTCAGGGGTGTCGGTGCGGTGATGGCGAATCTCAAAGCAGTGATGCAGAACGACTATGATAGCTCCGAATTTGGAAGGACTATATAATCTTAGTGATTTGTAACTTGTTTCTATGAATTGTTATTGACTTTAATCAAACTTGACAAATTTGTAACTTGTAAGTTTGTACTTGTATTCATCATGTGGAAGAAAGTTAAATGAGATGGCTCTCATGTGTTTTGATTCTGATGTGTTTCCGACTTCATCAACATAATTTAAATGTTATCAGAATATATAAGAGTCTGCCATTTTTTTAATATATAGTTGATCGCAAAATTAATTTTACAACTGTTTACCGAGTTAGGATGCATTATTTCGGAATATTGACTTGAGTCGGGACTGAGTCAAGTTTTTGATTGACTCGAGTCAAGACCGAGTCAATTTTTTATTGACTTTACTCAAGATCAATTTTTTATTGACTTGACTCGAGTCGAGACCGAGTCAATTTTTTATTGACTTGACTCGAGTCTCGATCGAGTCTAGTTTTTTATTGACTTTACTCGAGTCGATATCTTTTTTAACTTGTCTCGAGTCGAGACTCGAGTCAATTTTTGATTGACTTGACTCGAGTCAAGATCAAGTCTAGTTTTTTATTGACTTTACTCGAGTCGAGACAAAGTCAATTTTTGATTGACTTAACTCGAGTCTCAACCGAGTCTAGTTTTTTATTGACTTTACTCGAGTCAATTTTTTAAACTTGTCTTGAGTCGAGTCTCGATAGTTTGTAACCACATTTGGTTCAAAAAGGAAACTTTAGAGAAGTTTCATTCTTATCAGGATCATGTGTCATAGTTGCAGGAGCCTCATCACAATTCCAGGTTTGTATAATTACTTGAAATGTTATATATTCATATTTGGGAGCCTTGGTCAGGCCTGACCCTACATTTGACCACCATGCACTGGGTGCAACCAAGGTCAAAGAATTGACTCAGTCTTATGCGGGGTAGCACCCTTAAAATTCTTGAGATGTTAAATACCTACCCACATGCCAAAAGGGGTGACAAGGCGCAGTGGTGCAAGATGACTCATTATGCACTTGTGATACCGAGAAGGTGAGTCATTGACAAATATCGGCAACTATAAGCCATGGGCCACATAGCTTGTGTACCCATACATGAGATTGTAGCTGGATGGGGTGGCCACCCCTCC